>KE156075.1:1021-14823 GCA_000411075.1 Sisymbrium irio
GGCCGTAACCTTAAGTCTAACACGCAGACTTCTATTTTTGTCTATTCTAAACCCCTACAAATCAATTCATTCGTTCCTAATTATATTAAATTTACTATTTTTTGTGCAGTTAAATTTTATATGGATACAAACCTTATGTTTAAATCTATTATGTTTTTGTTTTACTGAATATATTTTTTTCCTAATTTAATAATTTTTTTTTTATATAATATGAACTTGTAGACTTCTCTGTCAGTTTACTTGTTAGACTTCAATCACGTCTACCCGTCAAATTATCTTCGTAGACTTCAAATTGTTAAAATCAATTCTTTCTTGCCTAATTAACCTTTGTTAATATAAATTAACTAATTTCTGTCAAATTTCTTTTTATATGGATGTGGATCATCTATTTGATTCTATTTTACCAAAGTTTTTCTCTCAATTATTTTTCCTAATTTTTCTAATTAATTTTTAATATATTATTACGTAGTAGACTTTTTCGTAAGTTTACGTATAAACTTCATTATGCGTCTACCTGTTACCTTATGGTCGTAGATTTCCGAAGGTTACATCTGTCATTTTCGATTTCATTTTATTGTTTATTCGTAAGGATTCAAATGTAATTTCAATATCCTTAGTGGTTAGTATTGCAATCCGCTTAATTTGGTGTATACGCTTGAAATTTGGCCTAATTAAGTGGTCAAAAAAGCAATTTCTCCTTTGTTTAAAATCATAGAAAATTGTCAACAACAAAACCAAAGCATCTCTACAATAATATTTGAGAGGTATATTTTTAAAATTACTTGAAAAATCCTGTTATTTATTATTATTGCCATTGAACTAATGAACAAAATATATTTGGAAACAAGTTTAATTAGGAACATTACCGTACGAGTTGAGTGAATTGACTCAGTTAAAAATATCCGATCCATGACCCACAGAAAAAGAGCGTGAATCCTGCCATTCATTTAAATCAAACCGGTTTTAATAGAATTTTTTCAATCTAAACCGGTTTATAACACCAATTATTCACCTATAAAAAATAGAACTCATATAAATTAGGCAAAAAACACGAAACAAAAAAAAACAAACATAGGAAAAAGTTTAAAATCAACACAAATCTGGGCAAGATTTTAAATACATTCAGCCTACGTAATATACTATTATATTATTTATTATGTGCTTTCAAAATAAATGGAGAGTATATTAGAACTTATAAAAATTACAATATCTATATTTGCATATCTACCCAAACCAATACAGAATTGAAATATTCATATTGCAACATCAATGATAGATTAATAATATTTTAAACTGAATATTTTCAAAATCTTAATTAAAATTTTGAAAATATTACGTATCAGAAACTATTACGTATTCACAAAGTAATTAGTTTTAAAAAAATAAGAAAAATTCAAGAAAATAACTATAATATCCCATAAATCTAGACAAAAAAATGAATTAAGTGTTTTCAAAATAAATGGAGAGTATATCGAAACTTGTAAAAGATACCATATCTAAATTCATATATCCAACCAAACCAATACAAAACTCAAAGATTAATATTGCAAAATTAATAATCTTTTAAAACTGAATATTTCAGAATCTTAACTAAAGATTTGAAAATATTACGTATGTGAACAAGAGAAACTAAATTATACCTAGATGCTGCAAATGACTATATACTATAATATGACATTGAAGGAAAAAAAAAATACCTCAAACCTCTCTAATTGATAACAAATGGCTGCTGCAATCACGTCTTGCCTTGCAAGATCCAACTCAAGATACTGCATACATGGAAGCAATATAAGTTAAATGGTGTTAGCTGATCAAAAGGTAATATTTACACTTATTCACCCATAAAGGTAATAATCCATTATAATCATCTAAATTATATTCTAAACACTGTCTATATGATTTCAGGGAACAAAGTTTCATCCTACTGTAAAAACAGGAGTCTCGTATGAGAAAAGTAAAAAGCCACATGTATGTGTATATATTATTCTGTGTATTATGCTTTTTATATGTAATCGTTTTAGCAAATGCAGGTTTAGCAAAAAAATTAGACAATGAACACCAATCATCTAAAGGTTAGAATACTATAAAATTTTTGTCTAAGACTTTCATCTTGAACTTTTTTTTTATCATAACAATACTAACGATTTATTTTTATCAAAATCCTAGACACCCACAACATCTCTTTCATAGGAACTCTTAAGATTCTCATATATATTTATTTTCCAGTTAACACTTATCAACTTAGTTCCTTCACACTATATCTTTAAAAGCAAAGAGATACACTGAGTAACTGAATCATGACCTGTAATTAATCTTTCCTACATGTTATTTTCTATTGCGCTTTTCCATTGTATAGCTCAGAACGTGATAGAGTAGGATCTATGAATATACATTTGATGCATTTCTTTAGTACTTTTGATGCTATTAAGCAACTAAAAAGCTCTTATGCTTCGTAACCTGTGAGCTCATTCTACAATCGGTAATCTATATTTTCAGGTGCATTCAACTGGAGCAAATAATATAAAAATTCCCTAACAATAAATCAGTTCTGAGCCTATGCCATATTTACGATATCAATATCTGAATATATTTCAAAGGAATCCACCTATAATTCAAAACCATAGCAAATCCATTGTTCTATAATGTTAATGTAAATGACTAAATGGTAAGTTATAAAAAACTATAAATGGCCAATATCACTTAAATTTTATTTCTCATCTAGATACTGTGTCTTATCAGTGTTAAAACCAATATCTTAGAGGATAAATAATCAGGGACAAAGATTGGAGAATTTGAGTCTCATGATGTTATGGTTGCCTGAACATAACAGTTTTACCAGTCGAAAGTTCTCATAAAACTGCAAATAAGTCTGTTAATCAAAGATTCTGACTATTATTGTCGGAATAAAATCAGGTGTCAAAAAAAGACCTCCTGTGAATCACGATAATGTACAAGGACAATGTTCTCTCGAGCCATGACATAAAAAAAGAAGAAGAGATGATTTACTTTAATAACCTTGAGAAGAGACAGAGTAGATAAAGACCTCCCGTGAAGTTGTTTCTCAAATGGCAATTGCTTCGACAAATCATTCGTTAGTCTCAACACTAATGGAGAAAAATAGACAAACAAAAGATGTCTCCGAAAAGACAATTGGTTTGATAAAATATACCCGAAAGAAGAGTTGCTTGCTTGATTCTAATTTGTTAAATATTTTCACAACCACACACACACTTTGGTTCGAGATTCCCATAAGAAAATTGCAGATCGAAACCGGTCTTGATTACATTAACTTCATGTTTAGTCTATAACAATACATTACACACACCACCAAGGGTATCTTAGGCTTATTTATCTTCGTAGGGATTTAACAGAAATATTTAGATTACCCTTTGAACATGTGAGTTTCAAGTGGAGGACTCCTTAAACTTCTGCAGCTCCTTGAAGTTCATCCATGGCTTCACCAAAACTTTGGCTTCGAAATTCTTCGTCTGGCCACCTTCGTTTACTTCTAGGATTAAGTGGTACATGTTCCTGCAACTACCTGTTCCCTTGCTTTTACAATCTTCTTGAACTGAAGAAGCTTATTCTGCACTACTTACCCGAGAAGAAAAACAAAACTAATCATATAAAGAATCTTATCAGAATTTTTCATATATAGGATGATCCACAAACTAGAAAACAGAGGAATCTAAAACCTCTCGGCTGATTCTGATTCCATATTTAACAGAGACTTATGCTTTTTACCATTTTCAGATTTCGCTCAGTTGTGGCCTCGTCGGTCTCTTAACGTGGTTGACGTCTAAGGAAGGAAAGGGAGAGTGTGGTTTACGAAGCGATTCGACGGCCGTAGAGTATTGGCGGGTTACTTCTTACCCTAAAAGCAGCATCTGCACCATCAATTTTAACATTCTAATCATGAGAACCCTGTACTTACAAGAATATGAGCACGAGAAGCATGTATAACCAAATTTGTTATTGAATTATTTGTTGACAAGTTTTCACGTAGCTTCCCCATCTAGAGATAAGACTCATACACTTGTCACACGAGATGGTGATAGTAAGGAACTTTCTTTTCTCATTGCTCTCACAATCATTATCCATAGTAACCCAGTTCCAGCAGTAGAGCACACATAAAGTCCACATGTTCCCAGTCAATTAATCATTAGGACCTCAAGTATTTTCCCTTTTATTTAACCAGTCCCATTTTATTGGCCCAATTCTGAAGGAGAAACTAACGATCCTGCTTCTTCTTCCTTCATCTTCTCAAACTTCTAGAGTTTCCAGAGTTAGCATATCTCCTTTGTTGAATCATAAAAAAAATATGAAAGATTGAGAATGGTTCAACTTTGCCAATGCATCGATTTATAATGAGGAGTTATTCTGCGTCTATGATTGTTGATGTCGAACACCTTGAAGAACCAATGCGGTTTGTAGAAAAGTATGAAGTGTCCAATTGTCAATCCAAGCACAACACCAGGTGCGAAGCCTATGGCAGCTGCAATCAAACTCAAAGCCTCCTCTTCTTCTTCGTCTTCCTCTTGTTGTGAAAGCGGCAGGTCATCATGGCCAACTCCACACTTCTTCAGAGGTTCACCACATAGTCCAATGTTATCTTCAAAACCAGAAACGAGCTGCGTCTCAAATTGTCTGCTTTTTGGAATCATGGCTGCGAGCTTGTTGTGTGAAACCCTTATGGTAGATAGACTTTTGAGGTGCGCGAGATCAGGAGGAATCTGGCCTGAAAGCTTATTATGCGATAAGTGTAGTGACTCGAGCTGAGTCAGGTTCGCCAGATATGAAGGGATGTTGCTAATGAAACCGTTGCTTGACAGATTTAGCATGATAATACCTTTTAGAAGACCAATCGATTCAGGGATGTGTCCTTGAAGTCTATTTCCTGAAAGATCAATTGCTGTAAGGAGTGTAAGGATCATGGTGTATTTCATTTCCACTCCTTTATTTATCAGGACGATTGAGTCTTGGTAATAGGTATCGCCTCCAATGTACTTCTGTTTGCATCGCAGTCCAATAAACGAAGAAATCAGATGGTAAGGCATTGTGTGATATGTCAATGATTCGCAGCTTTGGAAACCAAGAAGCAACCTTGGAATGATATTGTAAAGATCCATGAAACTTATTAGAGCAAAGGATTAGTACTTGCAGGTTTTGTAAAGATTCCAACCAGAATGGAAAAGTATCGTTGAATCTATTGTGCTCCACATTTAGAACCTCCAACGAAGAGAAATTCGCCAAAGATCTTGGAAGCTTCCCAACCAATTTGTTGTTACCAATATTGAGTGACCTTAGCCTACTGCCTTTGTGAAACATGTCTGGCAATTTTCCACTGAGTTGATTGTTACCAAGGTTTAAAACCGAAAGAGACTTCTTGAAGAAAATATTGAGGCACTGAGGAATCGACCCCTTCAAGTTGTTACTTGATAAATCTATGACTTCTAGAGAGGTCATATCACATATGTCTGATAGATTTCCACTGAGGCGATTGTTACCGAGCTTTAAAACTGTAAGAGATCTCTTCGTGAGCATATTGATGCACTGTGGAACAGAACCATACAAGTTGTTGCTTGATAGATCAAGGATTTGTAGAGAGGCCAAATCACATATTGATCTGGGGATCACTCCAGAGAAGTTGTTTTTGCTCAGATGTAACACTTGTATCTGCAATCTCGAGAGATCTTTCGGGAATTGACCTGAGAGCTGGTTGTTTGACAAAATTAGCAGTCGTAGATTAACCGAGACACCTCCAGCCATGGGTAATTCGCCGGTGAGGTAATTATTTTTGAGATCCACTATATTCAGTTTGGGTAATCCTAACCCTGTCAATTGGTCGGACTGGGGCTGTCCATGGGCTGTTCAGTTGGACAAAAAAAAACTTTGGACAGATTTGGACCAGTCCATGGACAAACAAGCAAATTTAAATCAATTGCTGAACTTTTAAGTAAACCAGTTTTGAACATATAATTAGGTAATAACTAAATAAAAATCATCCATAATGATTTATTAACCAAATCACAATTCTCTTGACCAAAACAAAAACGACAGATTTCATCTAAAAGCCATAACAAGATGAATACAAAAATGGCTTAAGAGAAAAATAAAATATCTTGATATCACTAAAAAGAGAAGATAGAACAATAAAAAGATCACATAAACTTGCTTCTCTATCTCATCACGAGACCTGAAAATATATATCACATAAGATCAGATTGGTCGCATTCTCAAATTCAAGTTCTAAACAACTCAAGTCAAATGCTGATATGAAAAATTACCTTACGATTCTTCCTCTTAAGATTCTTCTTTTATTAGGGATCTCAGTTAAGATTTTCTATTAGGGATCTCAGTTAAGATTTTCCTAAGTTTTTGTTTCTCCTTCTCAAAGATTTTCAAAACATCTGAAGCAGCAGTATTTCTAGACCAGAACTGAATAGTAAAATTTGCATAAGTGAAAGCCATTCTAGTATTCAACAAACGAGTAAGGAAGATCATGTTCAATTATGGCCATGACTATCATTTCACGAAAGGTCATAATGTCTATCTTATGAGAACTACTTCTAGGTGTATTTCCAGGAATTTGTGGACAAATTCTCATATGACGAAGCAAGTTGTTGTTCCATTTCTATGAAGATTCAAGAAGTAAGGCTTTTTACAGTGATTGCATCTGATTTCATTTTTACCATTAGGTAGTTTCTCTCCAATAATAGTAAATTTTCTCTAACACCTAGAGACTCTACGTGACTGAACTTGTTTTGGTTGTTTACCTTTACTTTTCTCTGAAACCTCAAAAAGATCATCTTCTTCGCCAATATCTTCATCCATATTATCATTTGAAGGCTCCATTGCAACATCATTCAAACTGTTTTCATCATTCAGACTTATAACATTCATTTTTCTGGAAAAAAAAACAAGAATTAATGAATACATAACTAAACTAATAGACCAATGAAGTGAGACTGTGAGACATATCACTAGAGTCTAGACCAATAATCATCACAGTTTAATCTATCTACCTTGAAGAACTTGTAGTTGTAGACATCTCTTAGATCAAACAACGAGCTAAGATCTATCCTGTAATTGAAAGGAGTAGACGTTATCAATATTACCCTCATGAATCATGATACTTAGGAAAAACTACAAAGCGCAATCCGAGTAGTCCTTTAGGGATAGACCCGCTTAGGAGATTATCACCCATTTGGATCCGGGTTAGAGACATGCATTTGGCCAGAGAATCAGGGATTGAACCAACGAGCAAGTTTTCTAAAGTGATTAGGGTTTGTAAATTGTTGGAACACATGTTGGATGGTAAAGTGCCGGTGAGTTTGTTGGAAGAGAGATCGACGATGCTGAGTTTACCGTTCTCCCCTAGTTTCTGCGTGATGCTTCCGTTGAAGTTGTTATCCCAAAGCTGCAACACTTCCAGCTCTGGTAACTCTCCCATGAACTCCGGTATCTCTCCATGGAGTTTGTTTCTGAAGAGATTCAAGATCGTGAGGTTCTTCAGCTCAGAAAAACTTGCTGGAATCTCTCCGGTGAACATGTTGTTCGACAAATCCATTTACTTCAAGCTGGAAAGCTTGCTCAGCTCCCAAGTAAACGGCCCCGAGAACTCATTCATAAACAGGGAAAGCGTTTCGAGTTTCTGAAGCCTCCCGATCTCTGGTGGAATTACTCCAGTTAATCCGCAACTAGAGGCGTCCAACACGACAAGCTCTGATAGATTTCCGTTCTCTGCTGGAAGACCACCTTCGAAAGTGTTGAAGAAGTCGATATAGAGTTCTCGGTAGTCGTTAGGTTTCCGATCTCCGGAGGGATTTTCCCGACTAGCCTGTTCACGTTAACCGCCAGAAACTCGAGAACAGGCCAGCTTCCGTAAGAAGATGGGATCTGGCCGGAGAAATAGTTCCTGCCAAGATTAAGATGCCGGAGCTGAGTTAGATTGGTGACCGAAAACGGCAAGCCTCCGGTCAAGATGTTGCCGAAGACATTTAGAACGCGGAGATTGGCTGATCCAGATGATATCTCATCAGGAAACGAACCATTGAAAGCGTTGTTCGAGAGATTCAAGCGACGAAGCCGGGTGAGATTCCAGAGCTCCGGCGGGATTGGACCCGAGATTTGATTTTCAGCAAGCGACAGATTCTGGAGGAGACATAAATGAGATACGTCTGGAGAGAGAGTACCGGAGAGATTTAGGCGGGAGAGGTCAAGAGAGGTCACGTGTTGGCCAGAGACGTCGCACGTGACACCAGTCCACGTGCAGAAACTAGTGGAGGCTTTCCAGGAGGCGAGAGGCGAGGTTGAGCCCTCTCCAGCGCTGATGAGAGAAGATTTAACTGAGATAAGGGCATGGAACTCGGAAATTGGTTGACCAGCGGTGTAGGAATGATAAATGTGGAGGAGAAATAAAAGAAGAAGAAAAAGACTCATTGTTTGCTTCGGTCACTCTTATTTTTCCTCTGTTAGAGGTTACGATTAATTAGGAATTAGTGAGATGGTCTGAGTGTGGTGAGGATAAGTGAAGAAGAATTTAAATTAGAAATGAGATGGTGTGAGTGTTAATACAAATATCTTAATGTCACATAACGTGTTTTTAAAGTAGTAGTTGTTTTTTTTTGTTTTTTTTCACTAAAAAATGGTGAACAAATTTTCCACATTCTTAAATGACTACTATAATATTAAAAATAAAAAAGTTCATCAATCATAACTATTGGATATTTATAAACAAATGATTGATCTCTATATTCCCCGACTATTACGAATCCTGGTTAGTCAAAAGATGCAAACTAAACTTTTTTCTTTTAGCTGGAGAAACGCGTCCAACGTGTCAGAAAAGCACAAGTGTATAAAAAATTTGAAATAGAAAAGAAGTGAAGAAAAATGGTGTGAAGAAAAAAGTTCATTGGGTGGTTCGTATCATCCTTTCTCAACAATTGATGCACTTTTGTGCGTTTTGTAGTAAGTGTTGACATTGTTCATTTAGTGACTTATGCTGTTGACTTAAGTCTCTGTTAACATGCAGTTGATGGCTTTAAGTAAATCGGTTATGATTTTTTACAATCTTCTTGAACCCAAGAAGCTTATTCTGCACTTACCCGAAAAGAAAAACAAAACTATTCATATAAAGAAGCAATGCGGTTTGTAGAAAAGCAAGAAGTGTCCAATGGTCAATCCAAGCACAATACCAGGTGTGAAGCCTATGGCAGCTGCAATCAAACTCAAGGCCTCCTCCTCTTCTTCTTCTTTTTCTTCATTTTCGTCATCTTGTTGTTGTGAAAACGGTGGGTCTTGATGGGAAACTCCACACTTATGGAGAGGAGCCCCACACAGTCCGATATTATCTTCAAAACCTGAAATGTTCTGAGTTTGAAACTGTGTGCTTTGCGGAATCATTCCTACAAGCTTGTTGTGTGAAACCCTTATAGTAGATAGACTCGTTATGTGAGCGAGATCAGGAGGAATCTGGCCTGAAAGCTTATTATGTGATAAGTCTAGGGACTCGAGCTGCGTCAGGTTCGCCAGAGATGAAGGGATGTTGCGAACGAAACCGTTGGTTGACAGATTTAGCATGATAATACCTTTTAGAAGACCAATCGATTCAGGGATCTTTCCTTGGAGTCTGTTTCCTGAAAGATCAATTGCTGTGAGGAGTGTAAGGATCATGGTGTATGTCATCTCCACTCCTTTATTTACCAGGACGATTGAGTCTTGGTAATAGGTATCACCTCCAATGTACGTAGGTTCTGAACGATCTCCTTCTGATAGCATTGCAGTCCAATAAACAAAGAAACCAGATGGTAAGATTCCCGTGAAGGCATTGTGTGATATGTCAATGATTCGCAGCTTTGGAAACCAAGAAGCAACTTTGGGGTGATATTGTAACGATCCATGAAACTTATTAGAGTGAAGGATTAGTACTTGTAGGTTTTGCAAGGATTCTAACCAGAATGGAAAAGTATCGTTGAATCTATTGTGCTCCACATTTAGAACCTCCAACGAAGAGCAATTCGACAAAGATCTTGGAAGCTTCCCAACCAATTTATTGTGACCAATATTGAGTGACCTTAGCTTGCTGTCTTTGTGAAAGATGTCTGGCAATTTTCCACTGAGTTGATTGTTACCAAGGTTTAAAACCGAAAGAGACTTCTTGAAGAGAATATTGAGGCAGTGAGGAATCGATCCGTTCAAGTTGTTTCTTGACAAGTCTATGACTTCTAGAGAAGTCATACCACATATGTCTGATAGTTTTCCACTGAGGCGATTGTTACCGAGCTTTAAAACTGTAAGAGACCTCTTCTTGAGAATATTGATGCAATGTGGAACAGATCCATGCAAGTTGTTGTTTGATAGATCAAGGATTCGTAGAGAGGTCAAATCACATATTAATCTGGGGATCTCTCCAGAGAAGTTGTTTTTGCTCAGATGTAACACTTCTATCTGCGATCTTGAGAGATCTTTTGGGAATTGACCTGAGAGCTGGTTGTTTGATAAACTTAACAGTTGTAGATTGACCGAGACACCTCCAGCCATGGGTAATTTGCCGGTGAGATAATTATCATTGAGCTCCAATTGAGTTAGGTTGGGTAATCCGAGTAATCTTTTAGGGATAGACCCGCTAAGGAGATTATGGCCCATTCGGATCCGGGTTAGAGACTCGCATTTGGATAGAGAATCAGGGATTGAACCAACTAGTAAGTTTTCTAAAATGATTAGGGTTTGTAGATTGTTACCGTAGCACATGTTAGGTGGTAATGTGCCTGTTAGTTTGTTTAAAGAGAGATCAACGATGCTGAGTCTACCGTTTTCTCCTAGTTTCTGTGGGATGCTTCCGGTGAAGTTGTTATCCCAAAGATGTAACACTTTCAGCTCTGGTAATTCTCCGATGAACTCCGGTATCTCTCCATGGAGTTTGTTTCTGAAGAGAATCAAGTTCGTGAGGTTCTTCAGCTCTGCAAAACTAGTTGGAATCTCTCCGGTGAACATGTTGTTCGACAAATCCATTGACTTCAAGCTCGAAAGCATTCCTAGCTCCCAAGTTAAAGTCCCAGAGAATACATTCACTTGCAGGTTAAGTGTATGGAGTTTCTGAAGCCTACTGATCGCCCATGGAATTTCTCCGGTTAATCCGCAGTTAGCTGCGTCAAACCGGACGAGCTGTGACAGATTTCCGATCTCTGGTGGAAGACCACCTTCGAAAGTGTTGAAGTAGCCGATGTAGAGTTCCCGGAGAGTCGTTAAGTTTCCGATCTGTGGAGAGATTTTTCCGACGAGCTCGTTGCCAGAAATCGACAGATACTCGAGAACAGGCCAGCTTCCATAAGAAGGCGGGATCTGGCCAGAGAAATAGTTCCCGCCGAGATTAAGATGGCGGAGCTGAGTTAGATTGGTGATGGAAAGTGGCAAATCTCCGGTGAAGTTGTTGTAGTATAGATCGAGAACACAGAGATTCACTAAGCCAGATGATATCTCATCGGGAAACGGACTGTTGAAGACGTTGTTCGAGAGATTCAAGTGACGAAGCTGGGAGAGATTCGAGATCTCTGACGGGATTAGACCGGAGATCATATTTTCGGCAAGAGACATGTTCTGGAGGAAACGTAAATGAGATACATCTGGGGAGAGAGTACCGGAGAGATTTAGGCGGGAGAGGTTAAGAGAAGTCACATGTTGGCGAGAGACATCGCACGTGATACCAGTCCACGTGCAGAAACTGGTGGAGGCTTTCCAGGACGCGAGAGGCGAGTTTGAGTCATTTCCGGCGCCTGTGAGAGAGGATTTAATAGAGATAAGGGCACGGAACTCGGAGATTGGTTGGCTGGTGCTGGTGGTGTCGGAATGAGAAATGCAGAGGAGAAATAAAAGAAGATGAAGAAGAAGACCCATCGTTTGCCTTTCTCACTCTTCTCTCTCTTCTCTGTGGGAGGTTATGATTAATGAACGAGTGAGATGAAGGATCAGTGCCTGTGGTGAGGGTAAGTGGGAAGACGAAGATGAGGACTGAATGATTTTATTTAATAAATTGTAAACTACGTACTTTATTTTGAGAATCTTTGTATATTTTTCTCCCATCGAAGAAATCGTTCAACATTTGACTTCGTTCGATTCAATAAAGGCGCGTCTTGAAATATGGTGTTAATACAAGTAGTGAAGTAGATTAATATGAAACAGGTGGGACCAAGAGTTTCAAATAGCGCGTTCTTTTTTTTGTCCAATGGTGAATAAACAAACACTAAACGGAAAGTATCATTCAACTCGGTTGTTGAAACCCTGGATAAGCCGGCCAACAAACAAGAACGTTTACGGAACTAAAATTAAATTAAAACAAACCCAAAGCAGACTAACGAAACCAGAATACGGGTCGATTAACAAACCTACAAACAATCTTCGAATGAGATATTGGTGGAAAGATATCTGAACCTCTAAGTTAAAGAAATCCCGAACAATAAAATCAAATTGCATGTTTTACATTTGCTTGAAATTTTCCATATTTTTTTTTTGTTTTCTTTGAGATATATATCATATTGTTATGTTACAATGTTTTTAGCATATCAATACATTATATATTCAGTTATTAATGTGTTTCTGATTATAAAAATGTTTATACTACCCCTGTCAGCGATAATGAAACAACATTACATATTGGATAAAATTTTAGAATGACATCAAATTAAATGGAAATTATTAGAATAACACTAAACTTTTTTAAATTACTAGATTGTTTTTACTACCTAAAGTACCATTTTTCTCTTTGACAACAAAAATGAGATTACACAAAATGTCATTAATTTTTACTCAAAATTTTCGGAATTTTTACTGCAGTAAAAAAAACGTTAAAAAAAACCTGTCATTTATTAAGTGATAGATTTATGCAGGCGGCAGTTTTATTAATGTCTGTCAGGTTTATTTTGACAGTTTTATTTTAACAATACAGTTTTTTATGTATTTTATGGTAGGTTTGTTTTATAACATTAGGTTTATTTTTGGTTTATGAAGTTTATTTTTGTGTTATCAGGTTTATTTTAAGATCGTCAGTTTTTTAAAAGGAAAGACAGTTTTTGTCTTACCACTTAGGTTTTTAAACGATGTTACAACAGGGTTTTCAAAATCACGATACTGCAGAGATTTTTAATCGGCAGGTTTGTTTTTAGACATAGTAAGTTTTTATGTTTATACGATAACCCTAAAAAACTATTTAATTCCTAGATTAAAAATTATGTTATGACATGTTAATTTAATGTTGTAGCAGATTTATTTTTGTAAGTAGATTCTTAGAGTTATTATGGCAGATTTTTGTACATATGTTATGACAGATTTATTTGTTTCTAAATTGACTCTTTTTATTTTTTTATGTTATGACAAGTTTATTTTGACAGATTCTATAAGATTTTTTTTAAAACCGTTTCTCCTAAATTTTTGGAACTAATAAATATTGTTTCCGTATTTGTTGGAATTAATAAATTCGATTTTCTGATTTTTCGGGATTTAAATTTGTTATTATGGCATGTTATTGTGATCATGTTATGACAGGTTTTTGTATATTTTTCGAAATTTAAGTTATTAAATTTGAAAACATTTTTTTGTTAAGAATATTCGCAATTAAATATGTAAATTTAATTTACAATATCAAATAAATTAATAAAAGATAAACAATATAACATAATTATAAAACAATCACAAGTTTTTATATTTTGATTGTTGCTAAAAACAGAAAATAATATACCAAACTATATACCCTATACTCTATACCCTAAACTTCAAACCCTATACCCTAAAATGAAAAACCTTTTAAA
>KE156075.1:28590-40640 GCA_000411075.1 Sisymbrium irio
GCTAGTTAACCAGTCATAATTATCTCGCAAATGCAACAGTTTTTAATCGCTACACCAATCGTACAAAACGCTTAAAAACGTTTAAAACTGCAACCACCCACTTCTACAAACTCCCGCAACCGTAACCGCACCCGGTGCGTTTGAACCAGTCAGGCCTTAAGTTATTAATGTGCTTCTGATAACAAAAAATGTTTATACTACCTATGCGGGCAATAATGAAACAGCATTACATATTTTATGTTTTTGAGTAATTGGTGAATAAGTGTTATTTTATAGTAAAATTTTCTTTTTTAAATAAGTGTCGTTTAATAATTTTAATGCAAAATTTATTGATAAGATTATCCTATTTATTTTTATATTAGTTCAAATCTGGTTAGATATATAGGTAATTGTGTTTTTATTTTGCAAATATACAAAATCATATATTTTCCATATCACAAAGAATGTCGTTTAAAAAGCATGAACACAGATTAATAATATTTTTAATTTATTAGTTTTCCAGAACAATTTCATCATTAATTATTTACCTAAATACAATTCAATCAATAAAAAACAATATGCATAATATAAATAATTATAAAATATAAAAAGTCATTATGCATTGAAAATCAAAAATGATACTTTTTATGAAATAAAAATAAATTTTTAAAACGACACTCGAAAATTTATGGAAAGAGTATGTTTTATTAATTTGTGTTTAAATTTGTATTGAATTGGATATAACGAACTAAGAAGTCTATAGTTTTTTTTACAACTGATCTATTCTCCCTCCATTCTAATTATCGGGTTACTTCATTACCTAAAAAATAGCATCACCACCATAAATTTAATATTCTAGTCATGAGAATCTTATTCTTACAAGAATATGACCAAATTTGTTATTGAATTATTTGTTGACAACTTAATGCTCATCTGTCATCTCATTCTTGTACTTACAAAGTTTTCAGTTTTCAAATAGCTTCTCTACTGGAGATAAGATTCACACGCTGTCACACGAGATGGTGACAAACATTAATTACTGAAGGAAATTTCTTTTCTCATTGTTCTCACACCCATCATCGATAACAACCCAATTCCAGCAGTAGAACATACGAAAATTCCACATGTTCCCAGTCAATTAATTATTGGGACCTCAAGTCTTTTTCTTTGTATTTAACCAATCCCACTTTATTGGCCCAATTCTGAAGGAGAAATTAACGATCCTGCTTCTTCTTCCTTCATCTTCTCAAATTTCTAGAGTTTCCATAGTTAGCATATCTCCTTTTTTAATCATCAAAAATTATGAACGATGAGAATAATTCAACTTTGCCAACATCAATTTACAAGGAGGAGTTATTCTTCGTCTATGATTGTTGAAGTCGAACACCTTGAGGAACCAATGCGGTTTGTAGAAAAACATGAAGTGTCCAATAGTCAAGCCAAACACAATACCAGGTATGAAGCCTATGGCAGCGGCAATCAAACTCAAGGCCTCCTTTTCTGCTTCTTCATTTTCGTCATCTTCCTGTTGTGAAAACGGTGGGTCTTGATGGGCAACTCCACACTTATGGAGAGGAGCACCACAGAGTCCGATATTATCTTCAAAACCTGAAATGTTCTGAGTTTGAAACTGTGTGCTTTGCGGAATCATTCCTACAAGCTTATTATGTGAAACCCTTATGGTAGATAGACTCGTGATGTGCGCAAGATCAGAAGGAATCTGGCCTGAAAGCATGTTAGACGATAAGTCTAGCGACTCCAGCTGAGTCAGATTCGCCAAAGATGAAGGAATGTTATCAATGAAACTGTTGCTTGACAGATTTAGCATGATAAGACCTTTTAGAAGACCAATCGATTCAGGGATCTTTCCTTGGAGTCTGTTTCCTGAAAGATCAATTGCTGTTAAGATTGTGAGGATTCTGGTGTATGTCATCTCCACTCCTTTAATCATCAAGACGACCGAGTCTTGGTAATAGGTATTTTCTCCAATGTACTTCAGTTCTGAACGATTTCCCTTTGAATGCATCGCACTCCAATGCATGAAAAAGTCGGATGGTAAGGTTCCGGTAAAGGCATTATCTGATATGTCAATGATTCGTAGTTGAGGAAACCAAGAAGCAACCTCCTTGGGGTGATATTGTAGCCACCCATGAAACTCATTAGAGCGGAAGACTAGTACTTGTAGCTTTGGTAAGGATCCTAACCAAAATGGAAAAGTATCGTTGATTCTATTGTGTTCGATGTTTAGAACCTCCAAAGAAGAGCAACTCAACAAAGATTTTGGAAGTTTCCCTACCAATTGGTTGTGACCAACATTGAGTGACCTTAGATTCCTGCCGTTGAGAAATATGTCTGGTAATTTTCCACTGAGCTGATTGTTACCGAGATTTAAACCTGAAAGAGACCTCTTGATGAGAATACTGAAGCAACGAGGAATAGATCCGTTCAACTTGTTGTTTGATAAATCTAAAGCTTGTAGCGAGGTGATATCACATATTGATATGGGGATCTTTCCGAAGAAGTTATTTTTGCTNTTTGAAACTGTGTGCTTTGCGGAATCATTCCTACAAGCTTATTATGTGAAACCCTTATGGTAGATAGACTCGTGATGTGCGCAAGATCAGAAGGAATCTGGCCTGAAAGCATGTTAGACGATAAGTCTAGCGACTCCAGCTGAGTCAGATTCGCCAAAGATGAAGGAATGTTATCAATGAAACTGTTGCTTGACAGATTTAGCATGATAAGACCTTTTAGAAGACCAATCGATTCAGGGATCTTTCCTTGGAGTCTGTTTCCTGAAAGATCAATTGCTGTTAAGATTGTGAGGATTCTGGTGTATGTCATCTCCACTCCTTTAATCATCAAGACGACCGAGTCTTGGTAATAGGTATTTTCTCCAATGTACTTCAGTTCTGAACGATTTCCCTTTGAATGCATCGCACTCCAATGCATGAAAAAGTCGGATGGTAAGGTTCCGGTAAAGGCATTATCTGATATGTCAATGATTCGTAGTTGAGGAAACCAAGAAGCAACCTCCTTGGGGTGATATTGTAGCCACCCATGAAACTCATTAGAGCGGAAGACTAGTACTTGTAGCTTTGGTAAGGATCCTAACCAAAATGGAAAAGTATCGTTGATTCTATTGTGTTCGATGTTTAGAACCTCCAAAGAAGAGCAACTCAACAAAGATTTTGGAAGTTTCCCTACCAATTGGTTGTGACCAACATTGAGTGACCTTAGATTCCTGCCGTTGAGAAATATGTCTGGTAATTTTCCACTGAGCTGATTGTTACCGAGATTTAAACCTGAAAGAGACCTCTTGATGAGAATACTGAAGCAACGAGGAATAGATCCGTTCAACTTGTTGTTTGATAAATCTAAAGCTTGTAGCGAGGTGATATCACATATTGATATGGGGATCTTTCCGAAGAAGTTATTTTTGCTTAGATTTATAACTTCTATCTGCGTTCTTGAGAGATCTTCTGGGAATTGACCTGAGAGTTGATTGTTAGCTAAAATTAACCGACGTAAATTTACTGAAACACCTCCGGCCACAGGTAACTCGCCTGTGAGGTAACTATCTTTGAGATCGACTATATTCAGTTTGGGTAATCCGAGTAGTTCTTTAGGGATTGACCCGTTTAGGAAATTCTCGCCTATTTGGATCCGGGTCAGAGACACGCATTTGGCTAGAGAAACAGGGATTGAACCAACGAGTAAGTTTCCAAAAGCACCTAGGGTTTTTAAATTATTACCAAAGCACATGTTCGGTGGTAAAGTCCCTGTGAGTTTGTTCAAGGAGAGATCGATGATGCTGAGTTTACCGTTTTCTCCTAGTTTCTGCGGGATGCTTCCGGTGAAGTTGTTATCCCAAAGCTGCAACACTTCCAGCTCTGGTAATTCTCCCATGAACTCCGGTATCTCGCCGTAGAGTTTGTTTGCGAAGAGTTGCAAGAGCTTAAGGTTCTTCAGCTCTGCGAAACTAGATGGAATCTCTCCAGTAAACATGTTGCTCGTCAAATCCATTGATTTTAAGCTCGAAAGCGTCCCCAGCTCCCAAGTTATCGGCCCTGAGAATTCATTCGCAAATAGGTAAAGTGTATAGAGTTTCTTAAGCCTCCCAATCTCTGACGGGATTTCTCCGGTTAATCCACAATTAGCAGCGTCAAACACGACGAGCTCCGATAGATTTCCGATCTCTCGTGGAAGACCATCATCGAAAACGTTGTGGAAGCCGATATAAAGCTCCCGGAGAGTCGTTAGGTTTCCCATCTCTGGAGGGATTTTCCCTACAAGCTCGTTCCAAGAAACAGCCAAATACTCGAGAACAGGCCAGTTTCCGTAAGAAGACGGTATCTGACCGGAAAAATAGTTCCCGCCGAGATTAAGATGCCGAAGCTGCGTTAGATTGGTAATGGAAAGCGGCAAACCTCCGGTCAAGTTGTTGTTAAAGACATCAAGAACGCGGAGATTCACTAATACAGATGAAATTTCATCCGGAAACGAACCGTTGAAAACATTTTTTGAGAGATTTAAGAGACGAAGCCCAGAGAGACTCCAGAGCTCCGCCGGGATTGGACCGGAGATCTGATTTCCAGCAAGGGAAAGATTCTGGAGGAGATGTAAGTGAGATACGTCTGGAGAGAGAGTACCGGAGAGGTTTAGGCCGGAGAGGTTAAGAGAAGTCACGTGTCGGAGAGAGACGTCGCATGTGACACCAGTCCACGTGCAGAAGCTGGTGGAGTCTTTCCAGGTGGCGAGAGGGGACTTTGAGCCATCTCCGGCGCTAGTGAGAGAGGACTTAACTGAGATAAGGGCATGGACTTCGGAGATTGGTTGGCCGGCGGTGAAGGAATGAGAACTTTGGAGGAGAACTAAAAGAAGAAGAAAAAGTAGAAGATTCATCGTTTGTTTTGTCTCTCTCTCTTTCTCTGTGAGAGATGAGCAACTGATGAGATGTTGTGACTATGGTGAGGGTAAGTGAAGAAGAAGATGTGGAGGGAATAAACTGTAAATTGCTATATTTAAAAAAAAAAGTTATTTATTTTTCTGCTATCGTTTCCACGACTAAGACTGCTAATTATGGAGATATTGAAAACGATAATTCAACATTTGACTTCGTTTAATTCAATAAAGGCAACTCCAACTTTGACATTAAGTATAAAGTATAGTGTCGAAATCACACGTTTTAGTGTTGAATTTCCTTTTTTATCTTTCACTACAGTACCAAATTTTACATTAAAAATATTCTCTATTATAATATTATTCAGTTTAATATTTTTAATAATTAGAGAAAATATTAATTATACATAATAAATTAATTATAATTTAAATATAAAATTAGAATAACCCAATATGAAAAACATGATGAAAATTTTCAAAGCTAATATCATGAATCTCACTATCAAACATCTAATTATAAAAGAGATCAAACTAAAAAGAAATATTAAATTCACAAAGAAAAACAATTTAAAGGTAAAGATCAAATTTCACCGAAGTGATCAACAAGATTTTGTTCCATATTATCATTATCTTAACAAAAATAATTTTCCATTTAGATTAATATTTAAATTTATATTATATTTTCAAAAGTTATTTTGTTGTATTTAGTTTTTATGTTTGTTTGGCTTTAGTCTTTTGATTTTATATTCTTAGTGTTTAATTAAATTTTAATATGTATATTTAATTTTGATAATTTGTGTAATAATATATACATTTTATGTAAAAATATTGAGTATAATTTAAGTTTTATGTTATTAATATTCAAAAAAAGTAAAAAAATTATCTAATCGATAACTAAACAAAAATTATAGCAGTTACAATTACAAATTTACAAGTATTGACTAATTAATAAAACTGAATTAAATATTTATTATATGAAAAAGGTAATATTTTAATGTTTAGTATTTGTGATCAGTATCATATTGGTGACTATTTAGTGTGATATTGTTCACAACATACTTAATTTGATGATTTTCCGTATTAACCGTGTGAATGGACTGACTTTTAATACTATAGTAGTGTTATAGTGTTCGATTAGAGAAATACTAACGGTGTGTTGAAATATGGTGTTCATACACGTAGTGAAGTAGAGTGATATAAAACAAATAGGACCAAAAGCGTCAAATAGCGCGTTGCTTAAAAATTTCGTATTTCTGCTGCATCATAATATTTGAGATTAGTTATATCACATAAATTAATTTATTTCGATATCAGAATTTATATATTTTAATAATCTATGAATAGAAGCGTGTTTTATTCAATCTGGATATTCAAAATTAGGATAAAGTATTTCGTTTTATCTAGTAAAATTATAGCACAAAGTAAAATTTGGATGAGTATATTGTCTTATTAGAAAATGATGTTATGTATTATTAAAAAACTAGAGTATTTGAAGAAAGATTAATTATTGGCCTAACTTATGTGTTTTCCGTTGAATGTAATGAAGCCCATTTTATTGGTCCATTTCCGAATGTGACGATCCCGATTCCTTTTCCTTCTTAGTGATCAAGCCGAAATTTCATAAAGATACAGAGAGTTCGAAAGAGTACAAAAGCCAATTTTGCGATAACATATCCCACACGCGGGAGGACAAACTTAAAGGAGATAGAATAAAGGGTGTTACTCATTGCATGGATGTCTAAGAATAAATCTAGGAGTTCAACGAGTTACCAACGTCTTGAATTCCCTGAAACTGAATTTGGGATTCTTAGCATATCTCTTTTGTTGAATCAAAAGATATTAAAAATTTGAGAAATAATTCCAACTCTGCGAATGCATCGATGTAAAGAAAAAACTAAGAAATGTTCATTGAAAGCACCTAAGAAACTAGCCAACGAGGAGTTATTCTGCGTCTATGATCCTTGATGTTGAACACTTTGAAGAACCAATGCGGTTTGTAGAAAAGCATGAAGTGTCCAATGGTCAATCCAAGCACGATACCTGGTGCGAAACCTATGGCAGCTGCAGTCCAACTCAACACTTCTTCTTCTTCCTCGTCCTCTTCCTCTTCCTCCTCTTGTTGTGAAAGCGGCTGGTTAGCATGGCCAACTCCACACTCCTTGAGAGGAGCACCACAGAGTCCGATGTTATCTTGAAAACCAGAAACGTTCTGAGTTTGAAACTGTGGGCTTTTTGGAATCATGCCTACGAGTTTGTTGTGTGAAACCCTTATTGTAGATAGACTTGTGAGGCACGCTAGATCATTAGGAATGTGGCCTGAAAGCTTGTTATGCGATAAGTCTAGTGACTCGAGCTGAGTTAGGTTCGCCAGATTTGAAGGGATGTTGCCAACAAAACCATTACTTGAAAGATTTAACACGATCAGACCATTCAAAAGACCAATCGATTCAGGGATCTTTCCTTGAAGTTTGTTTCCTGAAAGATCAATTGCTGTGAAGACTGTAAGGATCCTGGTGTATCTCATCTCCACTCCTTTATTCATCAAAACCATTGAGTCCTTGTAATAGGTGTTGTCTCCAATGTACTTCAGTTCTGAACGATCTCCTTCCGAGTGCATTGCAGTCCAATACATAAAGAAATGAGACGGTAAAGTTCCCGTGAAGTCATTATCTGAAATGTCAATGATTCGCAGCTGAGGAAACCAAGAAGTAACCTTGGGGTGATATAGTAAGGACCCATGAAACTCGTTAGAGTGGAGGACTAGTACTTGTAGGTTTTGCAAGGACTCCAACCAGAACGGAAATGTATCATTGAATCTGTTATGGCCTACGTTTAGAACCTCCAAAGAAGAGCAATCCGACAGAGATCTTGGAAGTTTCCCCACCAACTGGTTGTAACCAACACTGAGTGACCTTAGGTTGCTTCCGTTGAGAAATATGTCTGGTAGTTTTCCACCGAGGTGATTGTTACCAAGGTTTAAAACAGAAAGTGAGGTCTTGATGAGAATACTGAAGCAGTGTGGAATAGATCCGTTCAAGTTGTTGTTTGATAAATCAACAAGTTTCAGAGTGGTGATATCACATATTGATCTGGGGATCTCTCCGGAAAAGTTATTTTTGCTCATATCTATCGTCTCTATCTTCGTCTTTGAGAGACCTTTTGGGAATTCTATGAAACCACTGAAAGTGTTGTTGTAAAGATCAACAAACTTCAGTTTTGGTAGTCTCCACAACCATCCGGGCACTTGACCTTTGATTTTGTTGTTAGAAAGGTCTGTCCAAAAGATATCTTGTTGTGTTCTTATGAACTCTGGAAACTTTTTGATACCGCAGCCGGACAAGAACAAACCTTCCAACTGCGATGAAAGAATGGGAACTGCACTCATGTTTTTTAGTGAAACGTGGTTGCCTGAGAGATCCAAGAAACTCAGCGACTTGAGAGGCGAGGATAAAATTGCACTCAAATCAATAGCAGTGGTGGTGTTTAAGTGGGATAATCTAAGATCCTCGAGGGACTTGAGATGCCAGAAGATACCAATGTCAAGTGGGCCTTGGGTGTTGAGATAGGAAAGATCAAGTTCCACAAGGTTGGCTAATTGGGATATGGATCTAGGGATTGGCCCTGTGATATTGTTTTTGGAAAGATCTAATGATAGTAGCTTAGACATTGAAGATATATGCCTAATCTCAAGAGGGCCATTGAGTTGGTTATCATTCAAAAGAAAAGTCTCCAAAGAAGGAATGGTGAAGAAAGTAGATGGGATTGCTCCAACGACTGAGTTTGACGTTGCGTCAAAGAATTTCAAGTTGGAGAGTGAAGTGATGTTAGGAGGAAGCGTCCCTGTGAACTGATTGGAGGCGAGTGATAAAAATGATAACTTTGTAAGATTGAGTAGTGCAGTGGGAATTTTTCCGCTGAGCTTGTTTTTCAGTAAGGCTAAACTGGTCAGTCGGTTCAGATTCTGGAATGAAGATGGGATTTCACCAGCAATGTTATTAAAACCAAAGTCTAGAAAGTTGAGATTAGAAAGGTTTCCAATTGAGGAAGGAATCGAACCACTTAGTTTATTATGACAAAAGACTAGAGAGGTGAGATGAGAGAGACTTCCAATTGAAGATGGAATCTTTCCTGTTAATTTGCAACCGTCAAATCTCAAAATATTCAAGAGTTTGAGGTTGCTGATAGAGTCAGGTATGTTACCTGAAAGAGATGTTTGAGAGAGATCCAAATATATAAGAGAGGTATTAACGCTGAACTCTGGTAGAGAGGATTCTAGATGTGGATTAAGACTCAAGTCAATGGATTGAATAGTAGGGCTCAGAAGAACACTCCGAGGAAGTCTACCAAATAAGTGGCAACGATGAAGGCGGATTGATCTTAGAGAGGTTAGGTTTGAGAACATCTCGGGAATATCTGAGGAAATGTGTACATAGCTCATATCAAGTTGTCTAAGGTTTGTTAAGTTTCGTGCAAGTTTAGAAAGAAATGGTTTTCCAGTGGATAAAGGACTATGAGAAGACATAGAAGTAGAAGAAAGATCGAGAGACACCAACTTGGTTAGATGAAGAATCTCTAGTGGAATCTGACCAGAAAATGAAGAGTGGGAGAGGTTAAGTTTTTGTAAACTCATGAGTTTATTGGTCTCAGTCGGGATTGGAGAGGCATTGAAATTGTTGTAAGCAAGGTTCAGATTCCGGAGATGTCGCAGTCTAAAAAGACTGCTATTGGGTTTTAAATAGCCATGGAGGCAGCTGCAGCTAAGGTCTACCCCGATCACCAGACCAGAGTTAGCATCATCGCATGTGATACCGTCCCAATAACAACAATCACTCTTGTTTGCCCACGATTTTGTCTTGGGATAAGAGGTGACATTGACTGGAATCACAAGACCTTGCATAAACTCATCAAGAAACTTAGGAGGGTTGCGAAGCTCAAACTCATTCTTGAACTCGAGAAGTGCGTCCCTTTGGTCGGGACGACACCGTGTACGAGAAGCAGAAGTGTATAAAAAACTTAAACTAGAGAAGAAGAGGAAGAGAAGAAAGATAGTTTGAAGAAAGATGCTCATTGAGTTGGTTCCTATCATCCTTTCTCAGAGTTAATGCACTTTTTCGTTTTTCTGTTTGTGCGTTTTATGTAAGTGGTGAAATTGGTATGTGACCTTGATCCCTATATATACATAAATGACATGCATTGGTCATTTAGTATGAACACATTCTGCAGATGTTGATGATACTTTACACAAAAGGGTTTTTGATTGTTGTTATTAACATTTAAAAGTTGTTCGCCACTTTATAAAAAGCCAAAGCAGTATTAACTTTAATTGTTCGATACAATGTTTCTGTACGAGTACGACAATGAAAAGCTTTGGTAAATAATCATTCAAGAGAACGATATTCCAAGTTATCAATATTGACGAGGGCATTTTGTTAAGATGCAAAATGTCTTATCGAACTGAGTGGGGAACAAGAAGAAACTCGTTGTGTTTTGTTCTGTTCTTATTTCATATAGACAAGGGAAGATACAATGGTCGCGCCAGTTGCCATACTACATTTGGATGTGATTGGCATAACGTCTTTCTCAATGACTAATTTGATCTTTACTTTGCAACTAATTTAACATAAAACGTTTTCCTCATGTTTTTTTCTTCTTGTGATTCTTTTTCTGTTTTGTGATACAGTGTATCGAGAAGAGAGTTTAAATCTTCTTACCTATTACAAAAATCCTTTAACCTTTCGGAAAACATACCATTTCCGTCGATAAAGGAAAAACAAATGAAATTAGATCATTTCTCCATGTGGCTTTATAGAATGAGATTTGGATCAGCTTTAGTTTGAGACCAATTGCTTCCCTACATACATGGCAGTTACACAGAACACAAATTATGTAACATCTCCGAACTATTATAAGGTCTAAACAAAGGAGATTGCTATGAAAATGAAACAGCAGAATAATTAGCGACTAAGCGTAATTACCCTAGCTACAGAGAAAACCAACGCTGTTTTATTCATTAGAGTTGGTGGTGTGGGGGTACAACTTCTATCATTAAAACACCATTAGATCAATCAAGAAATTGCGAGTAACAACTTAAGCATGCTTTCATAGACGCAATGGCAATATTTTAGTAACGCTCATAATATACATACCAATTTCTAAGTTCATTGTAACAAAAGGCAATACCTTGACTTATACCAATTAGTGATCATGAAACCCATTTCAATAACAATCAATCCGTCATTGTGAAACTGTAAACCAGATTTGATCAGTTGGGTTTTCACACATCTACTATTTATTAAAAGAGAATTAATTAAAGATCATTTTGCTGATGTGATATTTTTTTATTTTTTTTAAGTTTTAAATTTTATTTATCTTTATTTATTATACCTATTATCTAATACTATTAAATTTTCCTCAAAATTAAATATAAATATCTACTAAATATAAATATCTTCTATTTATTTGGTTAATTCAAATATTATAAATTATAATATAACCCTAAAATGTTAATTATTAATAATTTTTAAAGATCAGTTTTTTATTTTTAGTTATGTATTTGTAAATAAATAAAAACAGAAGTACAAAATGTATATTAAATTTATTTTAAAAATATGATATATGTATTTTTAATTACGTATGACAACTCTAAATTTAAAAAATAAATAAATAAATAAATCTAAATGAAAGTTATTAATTCATCCAAAAATACAAATATGTAAAAACTCTATTTAACATAAAAAAGAAATCAAACAAATTTTACAAATAATGAAAATTTACGCTATGAAAAAAAATATTTAAAAAAGAAAAATAATTGTAAAAGTTGTCTAATTTTTTTTTTCCATAAATGGAAAAAGAAAACATAAAATTTAATGGTTTGGTAGAAATAAAGTAGTTACTTATGAATTCGTTTATACATAAATTTATCAAATATAATTAAAACATAATTCAACTAATTTCAATTATAATTTATATCAAATTTTTAATAATCTAATAATAATATAATTTTTATTATACAAATAATTAGGTGGTTAGTCTGCGCCAAGCGCGGGTAGAAAACTTTACTAAATTTAAAACAATTAGGAAATATTGTAAAAGATATAAAAATCAATATTTTTTGAGAAATAAAATCCAAAATCATCCATAAATAAGCTATTTTAAAAATATTACCATGA
>KE156077.1:17188-43585 GCA_000411075.1 Sisymbrium irio
GTATCCCCAGTAAGCTTGCACACGAGTTTTGAACTGAGAAGAAAAGATAAATACTTTAGCCATTTATCTATGCTGAGAACATAGCCAAAACCATAAGAAATCTAGGGAATTCAGAACATTTAGACTATCAAAAGATTATGCTTAATGTAAATACTATCAAAAGGGTTCCATTAGCAGATACTGAACATCATAGACAAGTACAAAGGTTACAACTTTTCAATTAAAAGGTATTAATGAATTTGTCATATTTTGACAGCTTGCAATGCCTCACAACTTGGTGGATAAGTCATTCTTTTACTCCTATAAACCCTAAACCCCAATTACAAAATATTTCAAGAGACAACAAAAATTGAGGAAGTTTTGGCTAACCGAGAAAGTGGGCACTGCGAGAACATGTTGAGAGGAGATTTCCTCTGAGATAAAGCGTGATCGATGAGTCCCATACGACACCGTTTGTTACGAGCGTATGATTCTTCGTCCCCGGCTACAACCTCGTGACCTGTCTCGACGCATCTGAGCCGTCCGTTTCCAAGATCGACAAACGTCGGTGAGCCAAACAGATTCGTCGACTCTTCTTTCGCCTTCTTCATCGTCTTCTCCTTCATTCCTCTTTCTTCCTCCGTCAACCATCTAGAAGGTCTCTACTAGCGTTAACGAATCGAACCACATTAACATAACCGAGCTGAAATTCATTATCGAACCGATTTGTTTTCGCGCAAACGGTAACAATTCAACATTTCCCTAACCTGAACCGAGCCTAGACTTGATATCCGTTAATTGTCGGGTTCGATTTTGTTTGGGTTCGGGTCTAAATGTCTTTTTTTTTTTGCCGGCTGGGTCTAAATGTATGATGATGTTTTTAGCTTAATGATATAATAAGGGTCTCCCAGACTTTTAGTTTTTTTTTTAGAGTGAATTAAGTAAATGGGAAGAGAAGTTGGTATAATTAAGTTTTTAGGAAGTTGAAAGAGATAAAAGTTGTTACCAAATCAATTTTTAAATTTTGAAAATATAACAAATTTGCCATTGTCAGAAACATTGTTCATCTGGTAACCAAATGTTTTATTTTGTTTTATCTTAACTCAAATATCAACTAGTTATTAACATGTTATCGTATAATATTTAAATAACATTCATGTAGTCAAATAATACATAATATATTGTTAATACGCTAAATTTATTAGACATTAATATAGAATATATTGTTAACACTGTAAACATTATTACACGCTAATACATCTTTTATATAATTGCCCAACAAATCTCTCCCTCTCATGCTTCCACATCTCTATATTTTTATGGCGACACGTGTCATTCTCTCTCAAGCATTGCTGAATTTTGTATTGGACCATCCTTCGATTGTCTCATTTTTTCGACGTTTTGGGTCAAATTTACAAGCCCATTATTTTGTTACCCTTTTACGCAAGTCTTCTTCTTCTCCAAAGCCACCGTCACTGAGACTCAATTAGCCGTGCCACTTCCGTTTCCCCTCCTTCATTATCCAGCGACGATGATTAAATTCTTCTCTTTACTCTTCTGTTACCAATATTTGCTCTATATAAACCCCCCTCTCTGCGAAATCCCTTCCACACACAATCCAAACGATTCCCTCTTTTGTAATCAAGACATCTGCTTCGTTATCATTCACATAATCACATTCACCTCTTTCACAATCGCCGGAATGGACGTTGTTGCCGTTGCTGCTAAATCCTCTCACATTGTCTTCGACGATCTCCACCTTGGCCTCTCCTCTCAGACCATCGTCTGTAGGCTTCTCCGATTTTGAGACTCCAGAAACTTGAAGAAGGATAACGAGTTTATGGGAATCACACTGCTGTTTCTCGACGAGAAGGTTTGAATTCCTTTCGATTACCACCCCAATTTAAACACTTTAGTTACAAACTTAATCAGATGTGGACTGATAATTATATATTATATATCATATTCATTTTCATCTTTTTCTTTTCTAATAATTTAATATGGTCATTTAGTTATTAAACATAAAAACATTGGGTCTGAATTGTTTTTTTTTCCAAACTTTTAGATATAAAAATATTTGCTAAAAGATTAAAAAGAAGGAATGAGAAGAGTGACATGTGTCAAAAAATGGAGAGAGAGTTGACTCTATATAATATAAATTAATTTTTCTTATTTCTCTTGCAACCAATTCTCTTTAAACCAATTTTTTGAAACAAGTCTTCAGATAACATATTGAAGCTTTATAATGTGATTTATCATTTCCTGATTTAAAGAGAGCTAGGCGAGAATGCTGCAATTAGTGTTTTAGAATTTCTGAAGTCTTATTAGATTTATTTTGTATAACTATGATGTAAAATATTTTAATATTATTTAGAATTATTAGGTACTACTAAGAATAACCAATAAACTGAATTAAAAATAAATATATTAAACCCATTTTAAATATACCACCGTCACTTTCTTAAAGAAAGATGATATAACATTACATTTAATTATACTTCGGTTATAAGTAGTACTAACAGACACATAGTTTCACAGTTTTTAGATTTATTTAGTTAAATTGAGCGAAAATCCAATTTTTGTTGTTAAACTTATGATATTAGATCATTAAAAATATGTATTATACTTTCATATAATCACATGGTTTAGAAAACTAAATTTGCATAAAATACATTATACTTATAGGATTATTGGAAACCTAACCAAGTATACAGCAATTTTAGTTAAAAAGGTAGAGTTTGTAAAAATTATTTTTATTTTGCCAAATTTAGATGTTACACAAATCTAGATGGTTTTTACATTTATTATTACTAAAGGTATGTGTCATATATGTTTATATTTATATTTATTAATTTTACAGAACTAATTCATTAATACTCTGTTACACTAATATCTAGTTGTGCCAAAGCACACTTAGTTATATTAGGTATACATAGTTGTCCAAACACTTAATTTTACTAGTTATACATAGTTGTCCCAAAATCACTAAATTGTACATACATTTACAGTAGTTATACTTAGTTCTTCCAATTACATAAACATTTATGATTAGTTGTCTCCAATTATTCAATCATTGTGTAAGTACTCAAAAGTAAGCTCCAAAAACAAAATGTTACAATTAGCATGTATATTTTAACACCAACCATTCCCTGAACACCAAAACAATTTGTTATTTTTCCTTCAAAAGGAAATACGTAGTATAATATCTGTAGGTATTGGCAGATCCTTGTATAGTTTTTTGTTGTTGTTGTATCCGACGTATCTAAATTTGGATACCCTAAAAGTTTAAGGTTTCTGATCTGTCCCCACTCCTACCTGCAACTCAAGGTGTTCTAGTGGACAATACATAAATTTTCATAGATAATTTCATTATTAAATTGTGAATTATATATCCCTCAATAATCAAAATTTAGAATTATGCATCAAATTTTATTTATTGTATTTTAAAAATAAATACTCAAAAAATCTTATTAATTACAACATATGCCACTAGGATTTTTTAGCAACAGGTTTACCTTGGATATAATAAAAGTAAATTTGAAAACCATTTAATCTTATTACCCCCACATTTAAAAGAAATGTCTTCTTATTTTTGATTTGTTTGTTAAACAAATTAGGTGAGAATCCGCGCTACGCGCGGAATATATTTTTCGGTTTTTATTTTATTTATTATTTTGTCATTGATGTATAACTTTCTCCATATTTCAATTATATTCCTTTTTTTGTTTGCTTTAGTTTATGTATTTTTATGTTTTTTTTGTACTGGATGTATTCTTGTTAAGAATTTGTTTTCCCTTTTTCTTTAAGATTGTATTTGATCAATATGTTAACAATTTAAATGATGTATTATTTTGTATTTAGTTGCACTTTTTTGTTTGTTTATAATTTTTTTAGTATGAGTTGTTATAAGGGTCCTTAGTAATTGTTGTTTGTAAATCTGTTAATTTTATTGTTTTTTTTTTTGCTAACCCTTTTTAAAGGTATAATATGTGGGTTGAATTTCGTTTGGGGATTTTTTTGTTGGTTATTTAAATCATAAACAAGTTTTAATGATTGTATACAATACACTATCCATTAAAACAAAGTAAGGAGCAATATTACATTCCCATGAGTATCATGTTCTAAGGTATATTCTTCTCTCATCACCATCGATCCACCAGTTTGTAAATTATCTATTATAACTTACGAAAGATTTGTCGTAGTTGCATTTGACCTTTCCCATGATAATGATCGAGTCCCATACTTGATACTCCCATTCCTCTTACAAGCTTCTGCTTTGTCAGTTTCTGAAAACTCTCATATACTCCTCTTATCCAATAAAAAAAATTATGCTAAAAATATATTGAATAGGATAGCAAATATACAAAAAAAATTCAGCTAAAATAGAGGAATTCAATTGCCGTCGGGGCACCATCGCTACAAAACCGCCCAACTTTAAATTAGATATATTAATTAATAAACAGTGATCGATTAGCCCCACAAAAAAGTTAATAAAAAGCAACTGAATAATCGTTACTCATGAGGAATAAACCTCTTACATCTCTGTTTAATAGAAAAAGAATGATGCCAAATGTGGAGCGTGCGAAAAAAAATGCATGACAATCAAAAGAGCTTTATTTCCTGCAATTGTTTTATCTTCTTCGTTCTAGGATTTTTAACCTACAATTTTTCTCTCTAACCGTCGTCATTTATTATCATATAATAAGTGTACCATTAAAAACCAAAATAAATGTACGATCAAAACCAAAATAAATCTATCATCACATCCAAATAATTTTACCTTGTGATATTTTTATTAGTGACATAATGGTAATTTTTTCATCTTCTTCGTTTTAGGGGTTTTCAACCTACAATTTTTTCTCCAGCCGCCACCACTGTCTACTATTATCCATAATAAGTTTATCATCACTTACAATTAAATCTACCACCACAAGAAATATCAAAATACTCGATATGGTTGTCGGATTTGGCATTGTGGTCGTCGAAATCGCCGATATGCTTCCAGAAACCTAAAAATTTGTTAAAATCCAAGAATTTAATAAAGTTTCAACATATTTTAACTAAACCAAGTGAAAAAACCATTTTGATAATAAAAAATGAATAGAGAACTCGACGAAGGAGGAGATAACGAGAGATTCAGTGGAGGAAGAAAGAATAACGAAAAAGTCACCGTCGGAAGAAATGACTCCTTTAAATCGCCACCGTGGAGAAATAAGAGTTTGTGTCTTTCTTTTTTCGAAATGAGAGAGAGATGATTTAGATTATTTTGATTTTCTTTTTGTTTTTTTTATAATTCGAAAATAGCATAACCGTAATATAAATGAAAACCTAATTTTTATGTGTATTTTCATACCCCTTTCCCATTTCTCAAATTTTAGAAGATTAGTTTAGTAATTTACAAGAAAATTAATACTCTTTTAATAATTATCTCAAAAAAATATTAAATAGGATAGCAAATATACAAAAGTTTGTCAGCTAAAATAGAGCAATTCAATTGCCGTCGGGGCACCATCGCTACAAAACCGCCCAACTTAAAATTAGATATATTAATTAATAAACAGTAATTTAGCCCCAAAAAGTTAATAAAGAGCAAATGAATAATCGTTACTCATGAGGAATAAAACTCTTACATCTCCGTTTAATAGAAAAAAATGATGCCAAATGTGGAGCGTGCGAAAAAAATGCATGACAATCAAAAGAGCTTTAATCCTCGACCACTCTTTCAAATAAAAGTTAAAACTTGATACGTGAAATTTAATTTTGAGAGAATGGCAACATGCATTTTCAGAACTATCGATTTAACATTTTAATGAAAAATATGACAAAATTAGGCTATTATGTCGGCGTATCAGAATATAACCTTTCCTTATCAACATCTACTTATAGATTGATATTGAGATGCATGTAAGACAACGAAGGTGAGCAATACCTTAACAGTTAACAATGTGGTATGAAGTTACTGCATATTCACAAATAACATACAATAACACCTTACAGATTTTGATGGGTGTTCCAGCCAAAAGACCCCATTAAAAATAAGTATGATTTAATCTTTTTTCTTTATCCCTTTCTCTTCGTGTCACAAACTCACTTCATTCTCCACCATAAAGAAACAAAAAATTTAAGATCGCAACATAGACAACACTTTAATATTCATAAAACTGCACAAAATAGTTGAGTGATACCACTTGAATTTATATTTTCCAGAACTTTTTATTTATTTGAGTGATACATATAAACTACGTAAGAGCTGCAAATGTCTTGAAAGCCATTGAAAAGCATACGCTCAAAACAGATTCAAGGTTACATAGAAGACTTCCCTGCTATGTCTTGGTCACTTTGGAAAAATCAAGCATGTGAACTAATTTATAAGTACCTAAAGAAAGATCAAATATATTCAGTGGATACATTACCCATATCCGAAACCCGGCCGTATTTCCGAATCTGGAGAGGAAGATTAAAAGAAGCTAAAAATTTTGGATGTGCAGATGAGAGATTACCTATAATTATACATTGCAAGGTAATAAATGTATTTTGTGTGTTCTTGTAACTCCTTCTTTGTTCACCAGATGGGCCTTGAAGAGACGTTGGTGGTTGCATCTCGTCTTTAGAGTGTCGACGACGCCTCATCTTTTCTTACTCAACATCCTTCTTAATCTTAAACTCCATCCTCACAGTAGCGGTCCTGAATTTTGAAGAACCAGAAGCAAAAATAAAAATAAAAAAAGCAAAAATAAAAAAGGGCTGATTTATGGTTTGAACTCTCTACCTAAGAGTGATTCACATGGTTTTCAAACCACTAGACTAAAGCAATTTCTTAAAAATTGGGGCCGAAATATTGTTGATAATCTTAGGGCTGGAAGCCTATGCTTATTGAACTTCCGCCCAGGGCCGGCCCTGATCCTCAAATAGGTTCGAGCCCTCGGCGCAACATAGGATTAACTTGTAACACAGACTCATGTAACCGATAATTACCTGGCCGAAATCATTGAATAAGGTATACAATGATATTCAACTGAAGACTTAACTCGATCAAATCTCCGTTCACAATGCTCTAAGTGGTAACAAAGAAACAACAGCATTAGAAACATGACCAAAAACCGTTTGTGGTAGTTAGTATATCTGAGATTAAATTGCAAGTACTCTCTTTCTTCTATAAATTATTCATTAAGTAGTGATGTTGTTATAATACCTTTGATAAGACGATAAATCATTTTTTCTTTTAGGGAAGAAGCTTTGGAGCCAACATATTTGATATGTTGTGTTTTTTAGTGTTTTTAATCAATGTTTTATAGTCGTTTTCGAGTTTTTCCCTTATTTTAGTGTCTTTGCAGGTTGGAATGCCTTTGGATTGAGTCTAGAGTGGAAGGAGCAAAGATCATGCCAAAAAGGAGCTCAAAATGCCAGTTTAACAAGGTCAGATCGATCGATATACAACAGGTTCGATCGATCCCATTGCCGAAGAAAAATTGCAAGAGCTTATGGGATCGATGGCAAAGATCGGTCCTGATAAAGGCTCAGAAGTTTGGCATCCAATGAAGCACTTCCCACGGTTGGATCTGTCTCAAATTTGGACCCTAGATTCATAATTGAGTTAGCTTTTATATGGAAGTGGTTTGACGACGATCTAACTGTGCGACCAAACGTTATGACGATTTTACTGAAGACTGTGTCAGACGAACCAGATCGATCTGGATGTGAAGAGATCGATCGATCCATATAGGGATCAATCGATCCTGATGTCAGGTCACCCAAAAGCTGTGTTTTAATAGTTCTTATCCACCAAAAAGTGGGTTTTTACCATATAAACTTCTCTTTTAGGCCATTGTCGGCCAGATCTCCTTTTGTATCATATTTTCTTCCCTACAAACTTGTTCTTGGTGGTCTTGCAAAGGTCTCTTTGATCTTTAACTAGGAGAAGTTTTATAAACTCTTTTCTATGTTATTTGAATCAATTATGCAATTCTGTTTATATTACTCTGTTTTCTCTGCAATTATGAATGAGTAGTTCTTTAGTTAGATCTGAGGATTTCAAAGGGTGAATAGATCATTGGATTAGACATAGATAGGGCTTATCTTTAGATGTTTTTATCTTTTGTTGTGCTTATTTCTTAGACTAAAATGATCACTTAGTCTATGATTTGAGGTTAAATCTATTCATCAAAATGATATAGATTGTTTGACAAGAACATAGATGAGCATGTTGTCCTTAGCCAACGTAAGCTGATGTGAAGGTGGCATGTGAACAAATTGAACATGTTCTTAATGATTGTCTGGAACTCTAACTTCAAATGAAATTTTAGAACCTTAGGTTTCTAGAAAAATTTGATTGATGCCATGAAAGTGGATTGATCATATGTTTATGTTTGAATTCTAAACTGTTTTATTCTTGTGCTCTGAATAATGGTCTGCTCCATGATCACAAAAACCCTGAGAATTACCTTAGCCTAACACCTTTAAATCATAAGTTTCCAGCAACTTTTACATTTTTGTATGCTAATTACTTGTATGTTACAAACAAAACAACCAAGTTTTCTGTCTTAGCTTTACACTGCTCTCAAAGAATTGTAGTGTAACCTTGATCTATGTGGATTCGATCTCTAAATACTACTTCGTTTGTTATGCACTTGCAGTAGTTTTATAGGGTTAAAACCTGAAGACATCAATATTCGATGGCATAGGGACAGACGGAACTACTCTCGTGCACAACCAATCCACCATTGTACGATTTTTGTTTCGTTGAAAATAAAGACCATGAACATTAGAGGAAGAACGGTAAAAGAAGATAAGCACCAACATTTAAGAATTTATAATGCCTAGCAGGAAGATCGGATTATCCGTTCTTCAAGGTAAACAATATGAGTGTGTTTCGTCCAGGTCACAAGTTTGGAAAAAGTTTTTTTTTTTTAAGAAAACAACAAAACATACCGACAAGGCTTGCTAGTTAGTATACAAACAGAACTTATACTGGCCTAATTGGAACTCAAAGTTGAAGCTAGCAAGCTATGGAAAGTCAGATGTCCAGATTTAGAATGAAAGATGTAAACGGAATTCCAGATGAGAGACTGAGTAACAGCAATCTCCATACCTACAAACACCTTGTTTTGTCAATTGGACCCTTTTCAATTAACTTATATATGAAGGAGCACGTTCAGAATCGAGCAAACCCCCATTTATGTCCTTCATACCCACATATTCATTAGCTTTTTTTCCTAGTAAAGAAAATTCCAAATAACAAATAAGAATTAAAAAAAAAACAGAATATTTCCTCAATTTTGGCCAAATTCGTGCGTATCCATTTACATTAAAGGAAGAGAGTTTCGAGGAACCAACCTTTACTCGTAATAGAGACTATGTAAAGATTCCGACGGAGAGCCCATTTACACCACCAGCTATAGAGTAATCAGGGAGGACATCCGGAAGTTGGAGAGGAAGACAAAGAACCACATGAAGTGTGGAAAGAAGAAAAAAGATCTGGAGAAAGATAGCAATCGTCAATTGAAATGGTCGATGATGTCATAAGAAGAGGTGAAGATGGTCGATGATGTGTTTCTATAAAAAATAATTAAAGGACAGGTGTCACTCTCTCCCATGCTGACGTGTTGTATAAATGAAAAGCGTTATTCAAATTTTAGAGGGATGTATTCAATATGATATTTGAAAGCAATTCAGTTGATTTGATTTTTAGTGAGTTTTTGGAAGATTTTGGGTGAATTAAGAAAGTTATAGTGATTTTAATGAAACTACCCTAGAATTCCATTAAGAAAGTTGTAGTGATTATAATAACATTATAGTTTTAATGTTATTCAACTTTTAGTGTATAAATACATAGATAGATTCGGAACTTTTTGGCTACAAATGTGTGATATTCTTTTTGACAAACAAATTAGAAATTTCTAAAACTATTTAATCTAATTACCCCACATTTCAGAGTTATATCTTTTGATTTTCAATTTATTAAATACAAAAAAAATTGCTTACAAATGTGGGAAATTTATTTTGCATTACCTCATCCACGTTAAGATTATTCACAGTCAAAAATTTGTATTATTTTTTTGCTTCTTACCATTCACACAAATGTGGGATATTCTTTTTGAAAACCATTTAATTTTATTACTTCCGCCCACGTTTAAAAAGACAAGCTATATATTGTAAAGAACGACTACAGTTAATTCTATAAACCAAAAGACTTCTAGTTTAGAGAATTAACTTTCATGAACTTTTGGTTTCCAATGGAGTATCAATAGTTGGTTCGTATGAGGTTTGATATTTTAGATGAAGTGGTCATCAGTGAATGACGTGGCGATGAGTCAAGAAAGAGACTTCTTCCATTTTGAAGTATTTTGAAGAAGCTTCAGTTGCTGTTTTAAAGATATTTAGCGACTGAAATTATTTCAACCGTTGATACTCCATTGGTAACCTTGAGTTCATGAAAACTAATTCTCTAAACAGAGGTCGTTTAGACCATTTTCAAAATTTAAATGGTGTTTAAGTAAAAATGCAATGCCTAAAAGGAATGAGAAAGGTAGGAACCAGAACAGCCTAATAAGGAAAGTGAAAATGGTTTCAAGATGCTTCTCAACCTTTTGATAACTTGAAAATAAAAACTAACTGAACTCCCACAAAGAACTAAAAACCAGATCTAAATCTTTGCTTAAGCTTTCAGTTTCTGTAGAAGAATTGTCTTTTATAAGAATTACACATGTTTTAGGGGGAAAACCTTTTATTTTTCAAAAATTCGAAAAAAATAAATCTGTCATATCATAAATAAAATAAATCTGTTGCCAAAACAAACTCAAAACATTTTATGGCGGTTGACAAAAATTTAATTCCACATGAAACAAGGGCAAAATTTAATTCAAAATGTAATAAAATAAATCTGTTATAATATTAATATAAAATTTTATCACAAAATTATGCTATCATATGGAAAACGGTTAAAAACATATTCTAGAAAAACTTAAATTTATTATCTCATGAAAACCAAATATCTACAAAAGAGTTCTAGTTTAGAGAATTAGTTTTCATGACCTTTTGGTTACCAATGGAGTATTAACAGTTGGCTCGTATAAGGTTTGAAATTTTAGATTAGTGGTGATGAGTGAATGACTTGGCGATGAGTGAAGAAAGAGACTTCTTCCTTTTTTGAAGTATTTCAAAGAAATTTCAGTTGTTGTTTTAAAGATATTTAGCGACTAAAACTGTTTCAACTGTTGATACTCCACTGGTAACCTAGATTTTATGAAAGCTAATTCTCTAGAGCTCGTCTAGACCATTTTTAAAATTTAAAAGGAGTTAAAGGAAAAATGCAATGCCTAAAAAGAATGAGACATGTTGGAACCAGACAGCCTAATAAGGAAAGTGAAAATGGTTTCAAGATGCTTCACAATATTTTGATAAATTGAAAAACAAACTAATTTAACTCCCACAAAGGAACTAAAAACCAGATCTAAATATTTGCATAAGCTTATATTTTCAGTAGTATAATTATCTTTCTATATGCGATGCTATTACAGTTATCCTAATAAAATATACAAAAGCATAAAAAAACTAATGCTTTGTAAAAAAATTTGGAGTTAATTTTTATTTTGAAATCATTTTATTTACCAATAAAGATTTATTTTAAAATGAACTCTAATTTAGCGAAACAATATTGATTTATAAAAATAAAAATACAATCTTTTTCATTTTTCCTAATAATTACCAATGATTTTTATTCTTTTTAATTTGGTTAAGAATATTGCTATTTGTATACATAAATATAGTAAAACAAAAATAAAAAGATATCAAACTGATAAAATAATAACTACTGAAAATCATTAGCATAGATTTTTTTTTTTTTTTTGCATTTAAACCCTAATATCAAATTTATGGAAATTATTTAAATATGTAATACATCAATAAATATATTTCACATAATCAGAAAAACTTATTTTTTATTAATATTTTTCTAGTTATCAAACAAATCTACGTGAATATTTTTACTAATAATTATTTTTTATTGTTTATAATTTTTTAGCTCTTATTTTAGTAAAAATATTATAGAACAAAAAATAGTCATTGGTCAAGATTTGGAAAAAAGAAGCAATTATAAACAAAATCAAAAACCAAAACCAGAATTCAAAACCCTAAAACCTATCAAACAATCAAAGCCTAAAAATCTAGTTTAGTGGACATTATTTATACGAATCTTTGCAAAATAATGGATTTTAGTTTTATTTGCTTCTTTTGAATGTTAAAAATGATAAAGGGCATACCTCAGAATAAATCACTGACAGAAAAAATTGTGATATGCTGTTTTGATGTTCAAACATCAAACCAAAAACAGTATGAGCTTCAATCAAATATATCTTCTTCTCCATCAACAATCAAACAGTTATCAAAAAACACCATTAGATAAACTTAATGATTGAAACTTTGAAACAACTGAAAGCTCATGTAGCAAAAATATTCCTTCCAAATATATCAAAACGATCATTTAAACACCATTAAATAAAATTCAGTACTGTAGAAATCGGATTGTATACTGAAAATGGAAGAAATCAAAGACAAGCTGAAAGGGGCAATCCAAATATGAAAGTTCTGAAAATCATTATGAGGAGGCAAGTTAATGTATATATCTGCTTCTAATTGCTCATCGAAGTCATGAGAATTCATCATAGCTGGAAGGAGGTATGATAAAATTGACATATGAGATGTGGAGATGAGAGACAATAATCTGGCAAGAGAGTATGTGGTTTATATCATCTAAAGAAAAAAAGATAATCTTAAGACAATAACTTAAAGTAAAGGTAAAAATGCCATTAATACTAAAAAATATGGTCAAAAATCTCTTTAAAGTACAAATAGTAATAGTGATTTTTTTTCTTTTTTCTTGTTTTTTTTCGGTAATATGTACAAAATTATGTTCTTATCATAAATGAAAGTAAAATGTAGAAGTTACATTGTATGTAGGGTATGTAGGATAAGATAGCCATGTGAATTGGTCAAATGATGATTTTTACATTTTTAAAATTTTGGTAATAAATTTTGGATTATTCAATTCTAGTCAATACAGTTTTCAAATTTTGGTAATAAATTTTGGATTATTCAATTCTAGTCAAATTTTGTTTTCTAGTCAACTAGACTTAGTAAACAACAATTACTGGTGTTTAGATTTTAACCAATTATTAAAAGAAAAGCAAGTATAAAGATTTAGTGGAAGAAGCCAAAACGAGAGATTAGAGTTTAGCGATCTATACAACATGGTTGATGCTTCGGGGGAACTACATGGGTCGAACAACATTCTCTCTCGAAAGAAGCAATGTTCTTCGGTATCTTCTGGTGACGGAACAGAGAAACGCTCGCTGGTGCTGCTGGATCCGGAACTTCTCGATTGTCCCATTTGCTGCGAGCCATTAAGGATTCCCATCTTCCAGGTTTTGTTTCTTCTATACTTATTTCAGAGAGTAGTTAGTTTATGTGTTCGTTAATTTTTTGATTACTATAATGGGCATGCTTTATCTTTGATCCGCCATTAAATTTATGTGTTCTTTGTCGGAACGAGAAGTGATAAAAAAACGGTAAAGGCGAATCTTGATATCAGTAGTTGAGATCTGAACTGTGACGCTTAGGAGAATTAACTCATGTTTACATGCAAATAAGTTAGATACAGCTTTTAACACAACTCATCGGAATTTTTTTTTACAGTGTGATAATGGACATTTTGCTTGCTCTTTATGCTGTCCCAAATTGAGAAACAAATGCCCTTTTTGTGCTTTGCCCATTGGTGACAATAGATGTAGAGCAATGGAGAATGTTCTTGAATCGATCTTTGTCCCATGCCCCAACGCCAATTTAGGTTGCACTTTGAATGTCTCTTATGGGAAAGAATCAACTCATCAAAAAGAATGCGCCTTCTCTTTTTGCTCTTGCCCTGTACGTGACTGCCATTTTGCTGGATCATACAAAAATCTCTGCATTCACTATTGTGTGAACCACCTAAAAAGGCTTCGTCACAGAAGATATTTTTTCGATAATACAATCGCTTATGGCACTTCCCTTGGTGTACGGATGAAAATCAGCGATAAGATAACAATTCGAATGGCAAATCGGAAGATTATATTGTTTGCAGTGCAGTGTTTCAAGGAGCCGTGTGGCGTGTATGTAACTGTAAGCTGCATCGCACCATCTGCTCCAGAAATAGGAGAGTTCTCATACCATCTCTCCTACACTTTCGGTGGACACACTTTGACTTACGAATCACCAGAGGTGAAGAGGATTCTTGAAGTGAGCTATGAACCCCTCAAGACAATTTCATGTTGATCCCTAACAGTTTATTGAATGGTGACGTGTTGGACATGGAGCTTTGCATCACATCAAGAAGCTGAACAACCGAGTAAGAAGGATGGGGGTGATATAGATGAAGATCAGTCATTTTGTATTTGTAAGCTTCTTATTTCTGAAGATCACTTAACTAAGAAACTCGTTGTTTGGACCATTGCTTCATTGTTTCTGTATTGGTAAGCTCATGTTTGGTGTTTGGTAATTCACAATCATCTGAGGCCTAAAGCAGAGCTAACAGAAATATGCAAACGCTGACAATAGACGCTTATATTCATTTCTGTCACTTCTTTACAAAACCTAAAGTGAGTTTAGCTCCATTTATATGTAAGGAATTGAAATATAGCCATGCAAGTGTGGTTAGTTTGAATATTCATTTAATTTGTAAATGAATCTGACAATTATGAATCAGTTGTCTTAACGAAGGATCATTAAAAGCAGAAAGTTACTGCCTAAATTCTCTTTTCTTAATTAATGGAGACGTAATCATGTATAACTGCATGCATGTGACATCTGTAATTGAATACTTGAACATAGTAAAGTTGTAATAACATCAAGGCCATCTTTTCACTATATATCATTCTCTTGTTGCCTCTGATTCTATAATCATCCTTCCACAATGTCCTCTTCGATCGATTTCTTTGGAATCTTTACACAGAAAGGCATTAATTTTTATTTTTATTTTAATATATTAGAATATATAAAATTAATTAATTATTGTGGACAGTATTAAATATTATCAAAATCAGTTAAGATCCCGAAAACACATATACTAAAGACCAAAGGGCTTTAGGTGTAAAAATTGATTCCAGCCCACATCGAACTCTTCGACTTCCGTCCAAGTCATTAGATATGCATGCAGCTTTTACTTGGAATACCTCGTATATAGGCATTTGATTAAGACTATACAGTCTCTCCTACGTATACGTGTACTATAGACAAGATAACTCTATCCAATTCCATTTCCATTTGGTGTTGAGTATATATAATAATGATTAGTAACATTGAGATGAAGTGTAAACCTCGATGATTGAAAATTAAAGAAAAAAGGAACTTCTGGGAGATTAGGGTTTAGTCATCTCTACAACATGGCTGGAACCTCGATTTCAGAAGCTTCGTACTAAGTTAATGGGTTGAACAGCATTCTCTCTCAAAATAGACAATTTCAGGTTGATCCCGCACAGTTTATTGCGTGGTAACGTGTTGAACATGGAGCTTTGCATCAAATCAAGAACCTGAACAACCGAGTATGAAGGATGGGGCGATATAGAAGAAGCTCCGTCTTTTTGTTTTTCATTTACACTGGCTCATCTCTTTGATCACTATCGTAAGTATCACAGGTTTAACATTATCAGTTCTGGTATTTCTTTTAATGCATAGATGAATATATGGGATACGATATTAATTACAAGGGAGAGAACGAAGAGTCTATTGTTTGCAGTGCAGTGTTTCAGGGAGCTGTGTGGTATGTAATTATGTATGTAACTTTAAGCTGCATTTCACCATCAATTTCTGAAGTAGGAGAGTTCTCATATAACATCTACTACACTATGATTTACAGATCACCAATTGTGAAGTGGATTATTCAAGTGAGTTTACAAACCCCTCAAGAGAATTTAATGTTATTCCCTCGCAGTTATTGCGTGGTGACTTATTGAACATGGAGCTTTGCGTTTACTTGAAGGTAATGTTAATTTAATGTTTGCATAATTCATTACCATTTGAGGCTAACAAAAGTACTTAAATTAACGTTGGCTATAGCCGCTTATCCTTATTTCTGTCACTTTCTTACCAAACCTAAAGAGATACGGTTTCATAACTGTCTGAGTCCATTTCTATGTAAGGACATTGATTTCATTTATGATATGAACCTGACAATTATGATCGATTGTCTCAATAACCAAGTATCTCTAAACAACGAAAAATTGGTGGCTAAGATGTTCTTGATTAATTGGAGACTTACTTATGACATCTGCAATTTGAGTATTTGAATATTAGAGTACATTCATCAACCTGTAAAATTCAACACCTTCTACTTCAATATTTAACATCATACTCTCTATTTTCTATATAATCATTCACTTTTCAATTCCATTTTAAAATATAATATTTTTTTAATAAAACTCAACACCTTTAAATTATATATCCAAAATTCAACACCTTGAAATAATATATTTTAATAATAGTTTAATATATATCCGAAATTCTGAATTAAAAAATAGTCTTTATTTATAGAAAATAAAAATGTTGAATTTTGGTATAAAAATCATAATTATATAAAATAATTTATCATAAAACAATTGATTTTAAATTATTTGATGGGAATAAAAAAGTACCAATAATTTCAGCATCAAATAAAAATACAACACATCGTTTTAGTGAGTTCAGATTTTCTTCTTTCAATATGATTTAATCCACTTTCGTTTTTTTCTTCAACATTCTTACTGTATAAATTCAACAGTATAAATTTATGAGTTTTCTTTTCTTTTAAGCTTTATATAAAGTTCTTCCATAGTACATAGTATTTTTTTTTTCATTTATAAAAGCGTTTTATTATAAGTTTACTTTTTTTTTTTCTTTTTTTAGTCTTTGACTTTGAATCTCTTTGATCCATGTAAATTAAAGGATCTTATAATGTGCTCTGAATATTGATTCTTACATTTTTTATTCCAAAAATAAAAGGTTAAATCGTTGTTATATGATTCTATAAAATTCTAATCTAGAGAGTTAAAAAAATGTATTCAACACTCACTTAAAACTTATGTATATATGTCTAATCATATGCATATCTGTATCTTTCTGAGATACAGTATAACCTCTATAAATTAATATTCGATAAATTAATACCTTGATAATCAATAGAATTTTCAAGTCCTAAATTAAGTTTTTGATACAATTAATCACTCGTTAAATTAATAAAATATCATGGTCTCGACGTTATTAATTATAGATGTTATAATGTATCACTCTTTTCTTGTCGTCATTAAAAGTTTAAAAAAAAAATTGAGTACAAGTATTGTAAATCTTTTTCAGTTTTATTTTTGTTTTGTATTGTGCCAATGTATTGTATTGTGTTTGTTGTTTTATATATATATATATATATATTTGTTTTTTAAATTTTACATTTTAACTTCTTTTATATATATATTTTTTTATTAAGTGTTATGTTTGAATTTGTTTGTAATATATATTTGTCTATTTGTTTTATTTTGGAAGGTATTATTTATGTCTTCTTAGCTGCCTGGAGTGCTTTTTTCCACTTTGTTGTTTCTAATTCTATAGTGAGATTGGTTGATGTTAATTGTCTTCAGTTTTTTTTTTTAATTTATTATTGTTTTGATTTTTTTTTTTTTGGTGAAGTTGTTATTGCTTTAGATTGTCAAATGTCTACCTTTCTTTTGTTTGCCTTAGTTATTGAAACGTTTTTTTTTCTGAAACCCTAAGTTTCTTTTTCCCTCTAATACCAATATCCTTTTACTTTGATTGTACTCTTAATTACTATTGGTTTTCTTTACACATTTTTAATAGGGTATTAGTATAGACTTATAATTGCTGCCGTAAAATGACTTGAGTAGCTGTTCTTTAACATTTATCTTCGTTGTTATTATTTAAAATGCAATTCAATTGCAAAATACTGATCATTCATATATATATATATATCTATATATATATATATTGACACTCATCTATAAATTTGGAAATCATAATTATTCGAATAATATAAGTATATAAGAGCAACTCCATTGGTGTAATATGTAAACTAATTATCTGGATAAAATAATATTAATATTTAATTATTTAATTAAATCAAAATATTAAACAAAATGTTGAGCCATTCAAGAATATCCATTTGTTTAATTTCTCAAAATTCCTCATTTAAGATACTATTGAGTACCTCTCTCTTACTTTTTCATTTTATTTTCTTTTTCTTTATTTATTTTTATTTTTGAGATACTCTATGAATATGTATTGATGGAAGCTCTCTAAACTAACTGCAAATCTTAGTAGGAAACAACCCATCAAATTTACCATTCTTCAAACTATTAACAACTTATAAATGAACCTATGCATCATGTGCATTCCTTTTATCTGTCGTTTCAGGTTAAACGTGGTCAGCTCTACAAATACCACTCAAGCCACATACATTGTCGAAGCCCCCATTGTCCATGGCTTCGACAATTACCACTGCCACCGCCACCTTCACCACCACCACAAACAGTTCAGCCACCCATTCGACATCTTGTTATTCTATATCATTTACTATAAGCATATGTTTCTCTATCTGACCAGTGTTTTGCTTTTGGGTTAGTCGTAATACTTAGTTGAGATAATTTATATACTATCAGTTTGAGATAGAAACGTATGAGGTTTGGTCAATTTACTCACCAATATCTGCTGAAATCTATTGCAATGCTTTAGGCACTTCTCTATAACATTGGATTTGATGCAAATTTAAGTAGATTAAGCTGCAGGATGAACAATGATAGTTTTCTCACGATCCTCATATGCACACACTAACGTCCCATCCAAACTGCAAACACAGACACACACACACATCTTCAGTTCTTAGACTAACTCTTTAAACACTACGAAATAGCTTAACTAAGCAAATATTACCAAACGCTTTATCTCATGAACAAAACTAATTCCATCAACATATATACAAATCTACTTAACAAAAGAGTTCACAGTTTTTCTAAATACCTCTTCAAAGCCAAAATAATGAAAAAACAAACTACAATGCATAAAGAGAAACCAACTTGAACTTATAAATACAAGAAAGAAAGTCTGTAGTTCTTAGTTTCAATCCGAAAGAGAAATCATCATACATATCTAAAAAGACTCACTCATGGACTCCAAATCTCAGAGGTAAGATTTTTGACATCGGAAACTCATGGATATGCAAACTCTTCTCTGAAAAACGCACTGATAATCAAAATCCAACAAATACAGATTAAACTTTTGAATTATATTAAAGAAGAAATATCTAAGATTAATACATTTTATACTTTTTTTTTGTACTTGGATTCTTGAAAATTTTCTTCCATCCTAACTAGGCTGACGGACACATGCAATTAGCAAAATAACTAAACGGAAATCAGAAATGACAGATATAATCTTTAAAAGTCTACAAACGAAGTAATTTATATAGACATATATCAAAATTTTATGAGTAAACTTATAAAGAAGTTTACTCTCTACTAAAATCTTAAATTTAAATTATAAAAATTATAAAAAATAAGTTGTAAAAATAAGATTAAAATATACAATATGCATCATACAAAATAAATTTTCATAAAAATAAATCAAATTAAATCAGTAAAAGTTGATTAGGCTAAAAATGTTGATTTATAGTTCTTTTAGGTAGACTTCTTCGGATGTCTTCTAAATAGATTTAAAAAAAAAGTCTAAAATTTAAATTATGAAATAGTCGGGAAAAAAATAAATAGACGGAAAACGAAATTAAATAAGCGGGAAAGTGGCAAACCAAAAATTATTGACTTAACCAAAAATTATTAAACACACGAAATCTACTAAACCGAAAATAAGAAGCATAACCAAATTTATATTTATTATTTAACCTAAAATTACTAAACCAATAATCTAACCAAAAATCTATACTAATAAAACGAGCTTCCTCCACGTTATTGTTTTATAGTTTGTTTTGGAGAGGACACGTGGCAGTAACTTTTAAAATTAACTTCTTTCGAAATATAACAAATCCGCTAACAGTCCAACCCAGATTATGACATTATAGTTTAAATAAAGGCCCAAAAATCGGAAAACAACAAGACTCTTTTGTTCTTTGTTCTTCGTCCTTCCAGCTGACTCGATTGTACTTCGACTAAAAGGTCGGACGCTCCAAAACGTAACTGACAGCGACTCATCGCCTCTCTACTCTCCGTCTTCAATTCTCATCAATCGCTCTAAATTACTGTTACGATCATCCTCTGTACTTAGGTCTTCTCATTCTCAGAGGTCGAGGGTCTTCTCCTGTCAAAGCAGATCGTCGCGATGCTTTTCATCTTCTTCGACTCTTGGGTTATAATGGAGAATATCTAACTTGCCTTATTTTCAAAAGAAAAGCTCTGGCTATGGATAAATTGCATACGAAACAATTATGAGTCCGACCGTAATATCAGCTCTTCTCATTCTCAGCAAATGGTAATTTTGAAAATTTACATATCTAACTTGGTGAATTTGAGTTTTTCTCCCTGATTTTTTAGTTACGTGCGGTGCTGAGTTCTGTTACATTTCTTAATTGCTTTAAAGCGTTTTCAGACAATATTAATCAATGGAGATTCAAACTAACTATTTAACTATGCTTCTGCAGAACAGAGAAAACCAAGACCATGACAGATTGTAACTACGTTTAAAGAGCTGATGTTAGAACCAAAGGAAACGAAGAAGCACCAAAATCAGAGATCATTAAACTCATGCACTGTGGATCTCGATTGTCCATACACTACAGAATCCGACAGCGTCATATCTTGGCGGCAAGAAGAGTAAGTGAACTTGATGACTTGAAGCTAGCTTCCATTGCGGAGGATGGAAACCATAGCGAATCATAGAAACACCCTTTCAATTTTCAGGTAAGGAATGGTCATGATTCATGAACACGTATTGGATAAAGATATTAGAAGTAGAGACATATATCGTTGGAATAAGTACTAGATTAAGATCCTCGACCGCAGGTGGTGTTGGTGTAGGACTCGCGAGACGATATATCCATGAAGTGCACGCCCTTCTCTCCGGTAAAATAAGAAAACCCAACTTTACATTGTTCGGCTGATTCAAAAGAATATCAATAAGATAGTACATGGCTGCTCTCCACCTAACTCAAATCACCTGGGACAATAACCAGGATTATTAGCTTACGCGCTAAGTTACATATGCTTCGTTCTCTGATCTGTTTAATAAGCAATTTTAGTATTTCGTTGTATAATTTTAGGTGAGGCTTGTGCAACTAATGAGGGACATAACATAATCAAAATGAGTAGGTACATTTTACAATTGTGTTTACATTTTAGTATTTTGCATTCAGGAATTATTTATTTAAGTTTTTTGGGTTTGTATTAGATAGTGGCGAAGGAGTATTGTTTTGGGTTTCAATTTTTGAAATCGCAAGAAAACTCTAAGATACGATCAAAGATTTGCATTGACCTATAACCTCAGCTATCCAAATCACTTAGTTAGCTCCAAAGCATCGGGAAAATATGTATGAGGTTTTTTATAATTATTAATGTTGCTTTGTAGTCCCAGATCAGTGATCCATTGGTCCCTAATGTAGCTCATGCTGGTTTACAAGCCCCGTTAACATTCTCTGCCTGAGGTATGCTCTTATATGCAGTTTGAGTAAATATATATATACATGTACGTATCTCAGTATTTTGTACTACATGCGATATCATCCTCTTATGAATAGCTCATATTAAAGTATCATTAACTTGCCATAGCTCATATGTGATAGGGTCTAATCGGTGATCGTTCTCAAAATAAAAACAGCAAACAAATTTCAAATATAATGAGAGTCGGATTTAGACGAAGGTACGAATCCAAAACTTTATGGATGCTCAGGAATCTTGATCTATTAAAAAAAGAATTATTCACAGTATTTTTACACCACAGTTACCTGGACAACTAACAGTTTATTAGTGCCTCACGTTTTGGTCTGGAGATGAAATTAGATTTTGCGTTGTTCAAATTACTTGAGACGAGAAGTTTTTATATCCATGTTCTACTACGCCAGACATAATGTCAAGCTTAAATAATAGATTCACATCCTCTCTTTGTTTGTTGCCAAACTTGATGCCTCTATTGTCAGCTGGTTTATGGTTATTGATTTGTTTACTCCTCGCACTTTTGGTTGTGGTCAAATCCTAACATAGACTATAAACGAAGAGATGGACTGAAGGCAAGAAGCAGTACCATGAACCTCGCTTCCATTTGTTGATTTTCCAGGAAGCAAGTGGATGCTACATATATGAAACCACAACATGTCATATATACTTTCCTGATTTATGTAAATTCAAGGAGAACTGCTTCATACGAAGAAAACAAGAAAAATGTGGAGGTAATTATGATCACTATATCTGAAGATCTACTTTTGTTACCGTTGTTTCAATAATGAGGTCTAGAAATAAAGATGAAGGCAATGAAGGCATAGGCTCGAGTGTCCGTATCGTTTCTTCTCCTTTCTTGCCTCAATCTGTATTTTATATACCCTAAAAGATTTGATGAATTAATAAAGAAATCTGAGAATTTAATATATTATTGATCGAAGGCAATAATAATAAACATGACGACAATAGTGGCAGTCAGGCTACAATCACTTTCGATACTCAGAACTTCAACTACAATATTTTATTGTCATAGATTCCTACATATTATCGAGATATTCACTGCCACATCAATATTCAGAGCCAATGAAAAGCTTCCCAGTTATGGGCAAACAAAGTGGGCGAGGAGTATGTTTTGTGGATCAAAGAAGTTTATACAGGTTAATTCACTTTTCCGTAACAAAATTCAGTTTCCTGCTTCGAAGAGTTTAAGGTTGCGGACTAACATACTAAAAGTGCTCGATAGTTTTCTGTTTTTTTTTTCACTCTAACCACATTTCTCATAGTTGCAAATAGCAGCATGATCGAGCTATGTAAAATGCTTACGCCAGGACCTGACATCAGCTCTCTATTTCTAGACCACACTTGCAACTAACCGAAAATCTTAGGCCCCTGTTAATGTTCTCTCCTTAAGGTATGTTACTGAATATATTTAAGCAAGCAAATATGAATATATATCTTTATGTAGCTACAATTCTGTAATGTCAATTAAGCCAGTGAAGTTTCACGACTAACAATAAATTTTATAGTTGGAGTATATAATGAGCTTGGACACAGTAGACAAAATATATGGAAAACTGTTTTCATTGTGTTTTCCTTAGAGTTCGGGTAATAAAGTATTTCTGAACATCATTTGGTTGGTTTTGGCCATCATGATAAACCAAATATGCAATATTCAGTAGATATAAAAGAGCAGGATAATTCACATTGTAAAAACAGGCTCCGGTAGAACTTAAAATTTCCAATATACATTACAAAAAAATGGCATAACAATGATCAAATTAATAATTTTCTCTCACTTAATGATCAAACTAGGATTGACCTCGGTTGAAATATATAAATTTATCTTCAAACCTGATCATTAAATATCCACAGTTTTTTATTTTGTACGTTTTGCTGATGCCCAAATTAGAAAATTGGTGACACAAATGATATGAGAGATGTTCCATATGGACATCAACTTCATGTACATTAGTTCATACATCAACTTCATGTACATTAGTTCATACAACTGGGTATGATACGCATACGAACAGTTATCCACAACGTGGAGATGAACCCAAGGCAAGGTGCAAAGCTGGTATGGAGCTGCAGGAATAAAAGCCAGGGTCCTAAATGAGCCTGCTTCAGGGAAATGCTTGATAAGGCTTCCATTAGGGGACAACAATTGGATCAATACCAGATGTCATGCTACGATAAAAACTAACAGGGGCAGACATTGGTTATAGCCCCTGCGGACATTATACTTGGTAGTTTTTTTGTGTAGTACTTGATCAAATTTATCATCTATCTTTATACATAGAATTTATTTTTTAGAAAAAATATTTCAATTTTTTTTTCAAACTCATGTAAGAAATGAATAACATAGTGGATGATAATTTATCAAAATAACAATCTTTTTGTAGCATTTGTTTTCTATCAGACTTTATTTTATTTCCCTGTAATTTGTGTTTTTTTCTTGAGAATTTGTAGTGTATATACAAAAACTTTGCCATATTTAAGTATCTAACATTCATACTGTTTAAACACTGTACACTTTCTATAAAACTGATATTATCCTTATAGAATATATGTATATAACTGTATATATGTGTATCAAAAGAATATATAATTTTTTTGTTTCTTTTTATGCTTCTCTCTTTCTTCTCTCTCTCTTTCTTCTTTCTCAATTTCTCTCTTCTTCATCAATAGCTTTTTAGTGATTTTTTCTTCTAATATATCTCATGAGTTGCAATCAACAAGATATTCTAACAAGATGAAGTTGAAAGAAAAAGAATAACGATCAGAAAAAACGACTATGATCATAATCAAATTTGATCCTATCGAGTCAACTCGGTGAGTTTATTTTCTTTCTCTTTCTTAGAACTCACTCTCTCTAACTCTCTCTTCTTTCAGCTTTTTTCTTTGATTTTATGTTTGGTCGTCCATGAGAAAAGTAATCAATTAATAAATATAATAACCTGGATTTTAATATATTTAAACAACAAACTTATATTTGTCAACTGATCAAATAGTTGTGACTTTACTTTTACCCATTATCTTCTTATCTCTTTTCATCGATGCTTATTATCTTCGTTTTACAAATCCAATTCGAGTCGATAACGTTTTTATTTTCAGATAACATATTTGTTAGCGTTTACCTATATATATATATATGTATACTAATCAGTATGAGTTTAGTATCTAGGGTTTAGCTTTAGGGTTTGGGTTTGAGTTTAGGATTTGGGTTTAGAGATAAAGTTTAGGGTTTAGGTTCAGGATTTGGTGTTTGGGTTTAGGGCTTAGTTTTAGGGTTTATGGTTTGGGTTGAGAGTTTATGGTCTAGTTTTAGGTTTGGGTTTAGGTTTAGAGTTTGGGTTTAGGGTTTAATGTTTGGGTTGAGGGTTTAATTTTAGGGTTTAGGGGTTGGGTTGAGGGTTTTAGGTTTTTGATTTAAGGTTTAGGGTTTATTTTTACTTTTAGAGTTTAGTTTTAGTGTTTAGGTATAAAGATTTAATGTTTTTAGGTAAATATGTATATATTTTTAATGGACGTATTTAAATATTTGAGGAAGACCATGTTTATAGTTAACTAGCTAATAATTAATTTAACTCGTTATATAAAACAATATGTGTAAACTGTAGCAATCATATAAGCCCTTAATTTTACTCATGCATTACATATATATAAGGTAGTTTGGATATCTGTTATAGTTAAAAACTGAACTTTTTATGTTTAACCGCATATATGAAAATAACCAGCTAACATATATGTTAACCCGAATTTTAATATATCATTTGATCATATTTTTGTAGGCATATGTTTAGTGTATTATTTCAGAAGCTGGAAAAACAAGTCAGATGAGTCAGTAGTAATGTCGTTTGGCAGTGAGGAGGACGAGAATGTTAACAACTTCGTGCAGAATTGAGTAGGTGTTAGACATCTATTATCTATTTTTTATAGCATGTATTATTAGTGTTTTGTTTTCTTTATTTTAAAAATCATCTCAACACGTGATCATTTGCTTTCTATTGTCAGCTGTCCAAAATCGTAATTCACTCATCTGTGATGTGACATTTCATGCAAATTCAGATAATTTTTGTATATGGAGCTAATTTTGTACTTATAAACCATTTTCTAGCCAATTCACCCTTTTTTCTTTCAAAATATACACATGTATTGTAAATATATATTCAAACACAAATTTACAAATTAAATAATAATCTAAAATTACTGAAATATTTTATTAAATAATCCGGGCGTAGCCCGGGATAACCCTAGTTTTAACTAACATATATAAAAAAAATTCTAGACAAAAACCCTAGTTTTACGCTAAAAAAAAATTCAGTTATCTCCCATGACCGCCGTTGCTATTTCTTGGTCTCTCTGTCGCTTCATTCTCCTTAAAATCGAAGAGCTGAAGATATAATGGAACAGAACAAGACTAGTAGTTGCAGTAACAAGAAGAAGACTGCTCCAGGCTGAGAAAACAATGTTAAAGTTGGACCCTTTCTTCTTTAGATCTTTGATTTTTCTAAATATTTACGAAGTCTCTTTCTTTCATGGTGATTTATTCAATGAAAATGATCTTCTCCAAGCTTGGTCGCTCCTCTCTCGCTCAAGAGTTTGTGCTTGAGAGTAGCTTTCACATCATGTTATGACCAGGGTGGCCAAGCCGGTCGTGCCATAAAGTGAAGTCTTTGGTGAGTTCTTTGTTCACCGTGGCATTGGCCTCTATCATACTGACCTTGGCATAGTAAAGGCCAGTTGAATATGC
>KE156077.1:44264-55373 GCA_000411075.1 Sisymbrium irio
TGTTTGGGAGTCCTACATGCCTTGGCTGAATGGTTACTCATTCCACACCGATGACAAACTGATTTGGTCGAGTCTTGTGGCTTAGGGTAATTTCCACGGCCTCTGCCTCGGCCACGTCCGGGGTTGGATTGGTATCCTCACCCGTGACTATTATTATTACTTTGACCTCGACCGTATGGATGGTATCAACCACATCCTCCACGCCATCGTCCACGGCATCTACCGGGTTGATTGTAATGATGGACGTGGTTGGCCTCTTTCTCAGGCTCTATCTTAGCCTCGGCCGTGTTAGCATAAGGTAATGGCTTTGCTCCAGGAGGTCTCATCTGACTTTTTATCATTAGTAATTCATTTTTTTGTTCTGCAAGTAGAAAACATGAGATCAGTCTTAAAACCTTTCTCACGGTATTGTTGTTCCATCAATACATTGCTACTTGTGGAAGGTGAAAAAGGTTTTCTCTAGCATATCCTTTTCCTCGACCGTTTCACCACATATCTTAAACATTGATGAATTATATTCATCAATTGTGTTAACAAGCCCTTTTGATTTCAGGATGATCTTAGTATCAAGTGCCAATTGTAAATAATTATCTCTAGAGAGATTAAAGGCAGCATAATCCAAGTTGTTGATATTGGGCATATGAATTATATATAGACATGCATTAAAATCATTCCTTGCTTATACATAGGTTCTTCAAGTAATTTATTTAACATGACCAAAAAAATAATTTCAGATAACCTAGCAAACGATTTCTATGTTCCATCTAACAACCTATGATAAAACAATAACCTCAAAAATAATCATGCAAGAAAACGGATTATAGCAAGCAGATTTATTCTAAACATGATCATATTACTTAATCATGCAAGCTAAACAATTTAATTAGGGTTTAACAGAGTTGGTCCTAATTCAAACATGCAATTTATTAATGGTCCGATTTTAATCATGTAAAGAACTTTCAAATTAGGTCACACAACCAGATGTGGATTTAGTGAACAACCTAACAAATTGTTTATATATGCCAATTAATCAAAGCAAACATGCAAATAACTTTTAGGGTTTCAAACAATTTAGGGTTTAGGGTTTTATATGTCCAATTAGGGTTTTAGTCAAAAATTTATGCACAAGGTTTTAGGGTTTCAGACTTGTCCTAAAGGGTTTTAGGTTTACTTACCTTTAACCACCACGAAGAAGAGAAACGAGTTTTAGACAAGCTGAGATTGTACCGATGTGCTGAATCGCGCCTTCGCTGTTTCGTGGGCTGAATTGATCGAGCTGTCTATCGCTGGTTTGTGCTGCTATCATGCTATTACTGAGCTGAAGATCGGATCACCTTATCGCTGATCGTGAACTGGAGCTAGAATCGTCGGAGTATGCTGCCGCCAAGGGTTTTCTCCGAGAAAGAAGAAGAAAAAAGGAAAGTTAGAGTTTTAGGGTTTTTAATCAGAAACTTTTAACTTAGGGTTTGAGTTTATCGTGCTGATAACGTGTTGTGAATGAAGAGGTGGAATTGGTTTTGTGTATTATACATAATTATAAGGGCCCTTTATATAAGGATCACGAGTACAAGTAATAAGGAAATAGTACATATCTTAATAGATTAAGGAATATGAAATATGCCTACGTCCTAACCCTATTAGGAAAAGGAAAACATTCAATACATAGTATGGGCCGGTTCGGACTGGTCTATGGCTGGTCCAAGTTCATAACAAAAAAACATTTTGTGAAAGATTTAATATTTGTAATTATATTTAATATTAGGTATTTTTTAGAATATTAGTATTTTAAAATGTTATTTTCCAATTTTTTTTTTTTTTTTAAATGAGTTAGTTTTCAAATCAATTTTCCTCTTAAAATATAGCTTAGTCTCTATAAATTAATAATATTGTGACTTTTGAAAAATCTTTTATTTTAAAATGATATTAATACTTTGATAAATTAGTAATCCTTAATTTATCAAAATATTTTGTTATAATTTGTTCATTTAAATTTCTATCTACACTATCATTTACGTATTCTATATTATGTTAATATTCTCTTGATCTTCATTTAGATCACTAAATTGTAAACTTTTTTTTGTTGATAAATAAATTTAACAATTAAAAAGAAAATAATATTCTATTTGTTTTAATTTTTAAATTTTGTTAATACCACATGATTTAAGTAAGCATATTTCTTCACTAAAACATCGACCTAAAATCAAATTATTTCCTAAAATACGTAGAGGTGAATTTCGGTTTTCACATTTGACACTAGAAAGAGAGGACTAAAAACTTTATTACTCGGAGAAATAAGGAAACGATGAGATCAGCTAGGACTAAAGAAGAGGAAAAAAGGCTTGCCTACGAGAGAATGTGGCTAGAAAAAGCGAAATCAATATCTCTAGGCAAACCATAAAACCCTCGGAGAACAGCATCCACACCATCATCAAGGGATCACAGTTATTCAGAGATTTGGTATCATCGATAAAAGCATCAATGCGTAAACTGGGAGAAAGCATAGATCGATCGAGATCAACAGAGAAACTAAGGACGCAATTTTCTTTGAGAAATCCAAAGCACACAGAGTCATGCATCCCCACGATGACCCCCTAGTTATCTAACTAACTATAGCCAATCACGATAGGAGTGTACAAATTGATAGATGAACCTAGGCCATTGACAAGCTTCTCGGAAAGCATAACAATGACCAAGGAACAATCGCTCTCCCAATTTTAACTAAGGGAGGTTCCATTTCCCAACTCCATATGGAACCACGACCCATCTGGGGAGATAAAAAGGAATCACGAGCTTTTTTGGTGTCAAAACCCACCGCTCGAAGATTGATGACCCGAAAAGTTTGGATACTTGCACAAAAACTCTTCATTATAATATTTAGATTCACCAATTTAATCACATGTAAAATAGCGAGTTAAATGTATCATGAAACAGTAATCAGATACCTTTACATGCTTCCACGACAATTCTTGACTGAACTGGCGAGTTAACTGTTCATTTTGGCATTTTTTATCATCAAATCACTGTTCATCAGCAGCTCAACATCACTGTTCACGGAGAATAGACCAAAACTCACCAGAACATTAATAATCAGTAAGTTAACAAAGTCTCACATTGGAAGCAGGACTCCTCAGCAGCTCAAGACATTCAGTATATATATATAAGGAAGCATCTAAAAGGTTTTAGCCATCTCATTCTGAATATTTAGACTTGTATTATAAGGTTTATTGAAGCTTTTACAAACTATTCTTTATACTTTCGGAAAGAGATCAATAAAAATAAACATTTGCAATCTTGGTCCTCGAGTTCTTATTTAAAAGATTTTTTTGAAAAATTATAAGTTTTGATTGTTCGAGTTTTAACTCTCACAATTTGGCACCATCTGTGTGGACGAGAAATATCTAACGCATTAAGAAATGGACATGAGTGGACAAAATGAATATAGATCTGCATCACATAAGATTCCTCCAGCAATGCAAGACATAATCACTGGTGTAGCTCCGGGCCCAAAATTAGCTTTCCCTTTAAGCTTAAGAATGAAAGAGCGTTTGAGACGGCCAATTTTGGACCACATGCTTCTCATAACCTTGCAAGCCTGCACGGTAATCACTCAGATTTTACAGAAAAACACACAAAAACATATGGTACAAATAACTTCCTGTGACTGGTAATGTCATGATCATTCTTAAGAATGTTGTGGGACAACCATCAAGGTGACGAGCACTCATGGACACATTCACAGAGAGAAACACAACGGCTAAAAAAATCTTTGGTCAAATGTTGTAAAACAAACCTTGGCATTGTAAAAGCAGAGAACAGACGCGGGAACAATTTTGCTGATGTTCTTCTTTTCATTGACTATAGTCTTTAGTCTCACCATCATTCTGTAATGATCATGCTTCTTCAGCATCTTGTCTGTACAGTCCGTACACTTTAGGACATCATAGAGTTAGCTTGCAACGAAAGGCACTAGACTGAATTGTGCACGCCTAAAGGAGATACAAAGAAATCTGGAGCCTCCGTATCTATCCGTTGCAAGTGAAGAAGGAGATGGTGACTCATCTAGCCGTTATATTTTGCTTTAGTAAAGTTACTTTTGCTTTTTCTCTTTTTGGCATATGTTTAGGGTCTTTGTAGAATATCATGTGTGATGTCTTTACTTTATATAGATGTATATTCGCTGTAAAGAAACTTAAGAAACGGGAAACTATATCTTCTCTATTCTCTTTACCATTTTCGTTCTTCACTCTATCTTTAATCTTAGCATAATCTCAAAACTTCCTTAATCTCTCTAATCCGCTGCAAATCTCCCATGGTATCAGAGCCAGGTTGCTAAATTTGGTGCCAAAACTCTCTCATTCTTTTGTAAATTCTCTATTCTTGTCCCAGGATTCTCTTCCTTCTCTCTTGTTCCTGCTTGGCCAGAATCCACCCGTACAAAACCTGTCCTTGCTTTAAAAACGAGTCTTGTTGTTTCTGCTCTTGTGTGTTTCTTTATAGATTCAGTCTTTAACTTGTTTCTGAGCTTAAATCCTTCATCTACTACCCTTTTTCATCCAATTATTCTTTCTTTATGTTCTTGCTTGTTTCACACCAAAAATTCAAGCTTTCGCCTCTCTCTTACCATCTCCTTCCTCTTTTATCAAATCTTTATCCTTCGATTTGTTCTTCACCAAATCTGTGTTGATTCCTTGTGAATCTTGTTGTGTTGGTGTGTTGAGATCTGGGTTTGTTGTGGTTGTGTTGAACCTTGAGAATCTGGTTGTGTTGGTTGTTTGAAATCTTCTTGTGCAGGTTGAAATGGAAGAAAACAAGGAGATTATGTTGTTAGTTGTGCTCAAAGGAGTAGAGAACTATTGGTTGTCGGCTAAGGCTGCAAATGAAGTGTTGTGTGAAAGGAGACTTTAGAGTCATATTGAAGTCTCTATGTTCCTATGGTTGAGTCCAAAGACTGAGAAAAGGTGGTGGTGGTTGCAGATCTTGAGAGTTAGGTCTGTGAAGATCAGATGGCGCTCTCCATTCTCCATGGATCTTTAGACATATCTATGCTTAAAGCTTTCTCATCCTTTCAAGGAGCTAAAGAGCTGTGGGTAGCTTGAAGGATGTGTTTGGTGGTAACGGCAGTTAGCGGTTATTGGTCAACAAGGGACCCATCCAAGAGAACCCATGGTGCTGGAGATAGAGAATTATGGATATGCGAGCATTGCGAGAAGAAGGGTCACCAATCAGAACCAATGAAAAGACCAAAGGAAACCAAGAGCTGACATTGCAGCAACTGAACTTCAAGGGAAGGCAGCCTCTTCAACTCAGAGAATTGAGAAAGAAGGTGCAGCCATGGGAGCTTCAGATGAATATGCAACAAAAGCTAATCTTGAGGCCATCATCAAAACATTGAAAAAGCTTGATGCAGCCAAACACAAATCAGATGTGTATGTGACAAAGGCTGATCTTGATGTCATTATCAAAATCTTAAGAAATTCAGGTGAAAATCACATAAAAACCTTAAGAAATTATGGTAATAATCCCATCAAAACTTCTGTCTCTCATACTACGCATAAACCTGAGGTAGGTAATGTTCCTAATCATGCTTTACGAGATAAACATTTAATTGTTGATTCTAGAGCAAGTCACCATATTATTAGTGATGCTAAGTTGATTAGTGACATCAAACCTGCCTTAGGAAATGTGATTATTGCAAATGGAGAGAAGGTTAAGATTGAAGGAATATGAAACATTAAGTTGTTTGATAAGGAGCCTAAAGCCTTTTACATGCCATCTTTCACTTCAAATTTGTTGTCTATTAAGAAAGCAACTTCTGATTTAAAATTTTATGCCATATTCAGTCATAATGAAGTATTCTTTCTGGATATTAAGTCAAGCAAGCTTCTTGGACAAGGCACAACAAAGGATGGTCTTTATGTCCTTGAAGACACTAAGCCCTCATCTTTATCTAATGCTTTCAGTTTTAATGTTACTGTTGGGAATGATGCGTTATGGCATGCTAGATTAGGATATCCTCATCATACAGCATTGAATTTGGTGTTGCCTAGATTTATGTTTGAGAATGATGGTTGTGAAACATGCATTTTAGGAAAGCATTGTAAAACTGTGTTTCCTAAATCCTCTACCATTTATGAAAAATGCTTTGATTCAATCCATTCTGATGTTTGGACTTCTCCTTGCACGTCTAGAGAGAATCATAAGTATTTTGTTACTTTTATTGATGAGAAATCCAAGTATACTGGGATAACCTTCTTGCCATCAAAGGATAGGGTGTTAGAAGCCTTTATTAGTTTTCAAAATTATGTAACTACCACTATAATGCTAAGGTCAAAGTGTTGAGATCAGATAATGGTGGGGAGTACACAAGCCATGTATTTAAGCAACACCTTAACAAACATGAAATTATGCACCAAACCAGCTGTCCTTATACCCCTCAACAGAATGGAGTTTCTGGAAGGAAGAACATACATCTATTGGAGGTGGCAAGATCTTTGATGTTCCATATGAATGTGCCAAAGAGATTTGGAGTGATGCTCTGGTCACAGCATGCTATCTAATCAATAGGCTACCTACCATAATCCTTTAATACACTTCCCGAAAACATTGCAAAGTTTATTAAAACATCGGGAAGTTTACGAAAGCATCGGTAAATTGCCGAAAAGATCGATAAAAGGAAAAGATGTGTTTTTGCGTCCGGCTCACCCCCATTTTAAGAGGAAAAATGGGACGAGTCGGTCACTTCTCTCGACGAATGGACGATCTGGTGGACCGTCTTGGTATCGGGATGGCTTGCGATCATGTCTTTGTCGGCTCGGCATGAAGGAGAAGAGGATGGAGGCCGAGCCAACCAAATTCCTCACCAGCTCGGTATTTTTGGAGTGGAGAAAAGGGAGGCCGAGCTGGTCATGGTTTCTTGTGTTCATCAGCTCGGCGTTTAAAGAGAGAAGAGGGAAAAAAACCGAGCTGGCCACTCTACTTTTCATCAGCTCGGCATCAAGGGGAGAAGAGGGAAAAACCGAGCTGGCCATACTGCTCATCAGCTCGACATCAAGGGGAGAAGAAGGAGAGGCCGAGCTGGTCATCCCGTTGAACGCTGTTTTGCCAAGAAGTTAGGTTTTATCGCGGTTTACCGGAAAATCATACGAAAAGAACTTTTTATAAACTTTACGTAAAATTCTCGATAAAAAATAGTTTTAGTCATACAATTTTTCGAATATCGCTCTTTTTCCGAAAATATTGAAATATGGAAACTTTTCTGATATTCAACCATTAGTTCCGGAAATGTGGGTTTTGACGCCAACATTTATCCCCCCAGCTCGTCAATTTCAGGTATACAATTGTCGAGGTAGTCCAGAAATATGATACCGGGATTAAGGAGCTAAAATGTTTCGGTCCCCAGCTTTCGTGAATAGTTGGCATGCAATTTTCCGTACCTGGATTTTGAGCTGTCTTTCAAGCAGATATAAGGTCTTTCCGAGGCAAGTCACGATTTTATTGTTAATGGGCTCAAACAGATAAGAAGGTTGATGGCATACATGCAAGGAATATTGGGGAAGGTGCTTGGCCAAGCTGGCCAAAAAAATTTTCTTTTTTTTACGGGCTGTTGCATCTTGGAGTATCTTGCAAACATTTGAGATTAGTTTTTGGAGATACGTTTATGATGTTGCCTCGTTAAAAACATTTTTAATACGGAAAACCCGATGGGAAAAAACGTAATAGAGGAAAAGAGTGCAACGCGTATATAAAAGGTTCCCTTTGAAAACACATTTATGTTAAGTTTTTCGCAGAATTTTTTCCGAAATAATGTTCACGATAAGTTTTTCGGAAAGTTTTTAGAATATGTTTTCCGGAAAAACTGTTCAAATTAAGTTTTGTGTTGAAATTTTTCCGAATTACTGTTCACGTTAAGATTTTCGGTAACTTTTAGAAAATATTTTCCGAAAAACTGTTCAAGTTTTTTGTAGAAAATTTTCTGAAATACTGTTCACGTTAAGTTTCTCGGAAAGATTTAGAAAATGTTTTCCCGAGAAACTGTTCGTAAAATTTTTTTCGAAATACTGTTTACGTTAAGTTTTTTGGAAAGTTTTAGAAAATGTTTTCGCGAAAAACTGTTTAAGTTCAGTTTTTCGTAGAAAGTTTTAGAAAATGTTTTCTCGAAAAACTGTTCAAATTAAGTTTTTCGGGAAGTTTTCACGACAAGGAATGAAATGGGAAAGTCTGACCGAGCTGACGATCATGCCTAGATGATGGTCTCCTCATCAGGCCGAGCTGGGCTTGCTTGGATGCCGAGCTGGCGGTTTCCTCATGAGGCCGAGTTTTTGGATGCTCAAGGCCGATTTGTGGATTCCTTTCCGACTTGGAATGCCTTGGGTGTTCGAGTTAAGTTAGAAGAACATGATGGATCCTTTGTGATCCCGCATGTAGCCGAGACACTCGTGCTCAAGTCTTGTTTAAAGAAAGATGCCGATTTTTTGAATGCTCAAGGTCTCACGGATGACGACGATCCTCCAAGGAGATATAGGAGGGGGAAAAGAAACTTGGTTCCTAATGGTGATGGTGCAAGTTTGTGTGATGCAACGAGTATGAGAACCTGAATTCTTTGTTTCGCTTTCCCGAAGGGATCGAATTTGTGATTCCTAGCCCGGAAGATCGTTGTGATCAACCTCCTCCAAGCTGTTTCACCGTATTCGAGTCTTACTTCAACTCTTGCTTCCTCACTTTCCCTATTCCCACTCTGATTCTCCGATTCCTTGCCATGCATAGCTTGGCGATGGGTCAGATAATTCCGCAGGGATTACGGAACTTGCTCGGGCCAATAGTGTTATGTCTCGAGCGAAACATCCGAATTGGAGAGTGGCACTTAATGGGACTCTTAGAAGTTCGTCCGACTCTGGTCCTGTTATCTTACTACATTTCTCCCAGGTCAGGGAAGAAGATATTCGAAAATCACGTTAGTAAGGACGAGCCGTGGAGGAACTTCTTCTTTTACGTCAGGGTCAACGAATTTTCGGTTGAGCCTGATTATGTCCACGAGATGTTGACCGAGTGGTCTGAAATCGGTAGCTAAGTCTGGGCTGGTTATTTAGTTTGATTAGTCTTTGTATTTTTTCTGCTAACCGTTTTCTGTTTTCGTTGCAGATCGACCTACAATCTACACTATCCCGACTGACTTGTATCGTGTTTCGATCGTGCTGTCTAGCATCGGGAAGTTGACTTGGGATCTCGATTTCGATTATAGGAGAGTTACGACCATCCGGTGTTTGCACAAAGATTACTTGTTCTTTAACCAGTCAGAAGATCCCCCGAAGAAGATGGGAAAAAACAAATCGGTTGCAAAACAGTTCCGTGAACAGGAGAAAGAATTGGTTGAAGCTGGAAGGGTCGCACCGGCGGCCGATACCAAGGGGGTTGAGGAGGGCGAAATCCCTCGTGTTCCGGCGCCCCTGGACAAGGGCAAAGGCGTTTCTCACAGTGGTGACCATTCGACTCGTTCTTCCTCTTGGAAGAAGGTGCCGATAGTACCCGAGTACGAGTTCTTCGTTCCCAGCCCTTCTGGAGAAGGCGGGGATATTGAGCCTGCTGCCCTCCTTAGCTCCTTTCACCGTCCCGGTTCCGAGGCAGTTCCGCTCGCGGACATCTGAAAGAAGAAAAGTTTCGCGAAGACGGCGCACAGTTGTTTTTAGGTAAGCGAAACTTAGCACTTTTTGTCATTTTAAGAATTTGTGACTTTTGTCTAAACGTTCGATCCTTGTTTCCGTTTTAGTTTCTCGCTCATGTCTCGGACATGGCAAGTTGTTATGAGAAGGAGAACTCTTATTGGGCGGATAGGGCGAAGAGGTTCGAGGAGCTCGAAGCGGAGAAGGATTCTGAGATGAAGAGTCTCATAGATGAGTTTGAGCGCTAGAGGTGCTCACGCTTAAGAACTCGAGCGAGTTCGTGCTGAACTCGTTTTGGAGAAGAAGGAGTGCGAGAGGAAGGCGTGCAAAGTCGCTGCGCTAGAGTGTGCCTCCTTCGTGGAGAAATATTGCCTTCATTGTGACAATGCGAGGGCTTTGATGGATACGGTGGGTGATGCCCAAGAGGAGCTCATTCTCTCCAAGGCTGTTTCCTAGAACTTAGAGCTTTACAGGCTGTTCGTGTCCGGAGACGAGGTTAAGATTTCTGAGTTCAAGGGCATCCCCGAGGGCAACGAACTTCGTCTCGCCCATTTGAGGGTGAAGTTTGTGCATACGATGAACACGATGAGGAGCTACTTGGCGGTTTCCCCGCTAGTGCAAACATCTAGCTTGTTCGTTGAGAACGAGATTTTGCAGCAGGATGCTAGCGAGATCGGAGTTTCGGAGTTCTCGGGATCAAACGAGCGTGACCCCGCAGTTATGGAGTTCATCTCTCAGATGACCTCTGGGGATTTTCACGTGAGGTGTTCTATCTTTGGATTTGTAATTTTTTGGCCGTTGTTTGGTCGTTTTTATTTAGACTTGTGCCCTTTTGGGCTGCTTTATCGCTTTGGTCAGGATTCGTCCCAATGTATGTATAAAATTTTATGCTTTTAAGATAGGAAAAATTGTTTAAATTCCATCAAACTTTGTATATATGACTAGACTACTATAAAACTTTCAAAAATTGCTCAAATATTTGGACACCCCTAGTAAATTACGAAATACACCCTTAATTATTTTACATTAATAGAAATTACTTTTAATTAAAAAAGCCACATCACTAAAACACTTATCCACGTCACTAAAATCCAGCCGTTTAGTAATCTAATAAATCAGTCAAATCTCAAACATACCCTAAAATCAAAAATATAATTTTACAACTTTAAAATTGTAATTCCCTTCGTCTCCCTCTCCTACCCTATCTACCATTCCCTTTTTTCCTTTATGACAACTTTCTTCCCTTTACTTCTATTTCTCCTCTGTACGTTCGATGCTCAGAAATTCAAGATCCGCCAACACAGTCAGTCAGAGTAATGACTCTCGTCTTCCCTTTGTCTCTTTACTCTTCTCCCTCATACTCTTCTTTAGATCTAACCCTTTATTTTTTCAGATCTGAGGCTTCCCTACTTTGTATTGTTTCTCTGAGTTTGTTTTTCACAAGTTCTAGATC
>KE156077.1:71652-83359 GCA_000411075.1 Sisymbrium irio
TACTCTTTAAAAAATCAGTAAGAAAAAGTCATAAATTACAATTTAATAATAGAATAATTATTTTATAAATTACTATTATTAGTCTTATAAATTTTTAAAAAGATTAACAAATTTTATAAACAAATTGATAATTGTAGATTAATAAAGAATTATTCAAAGTAATAAATAAAAAAAAGAAAAATCAATATTATTTTTAGAAGACCCCAAATCATTATAAATACAATGAGGAAAAAAAAGTTCTTCACACTTGCAGAACCACAAGGTACTATAATTTCTAAATACGTTTATGGTTGCAAACTATCATTTTAGTTTTTGAGTCATATTAATTTTTTAAAAACTCTTTGACTTTCCAGAAATGTCATCATCAGTTCATAAGGTAAGTTATTTGTATTTTAGTTTTCTTATATTAACGTATAAGTATCTTATGTTATATCAACTTTTTAAATTTTTATATTAACTTTATAGAAACAAATCAATTAGAACGATAAGAAAACCAATACATTTCTTGAACTTTTTGTATCTCAACAAGAAGAAGAGAATTGGAAGGAGCCACTTTTAACAAAAGAAGGAAAAGATCAAGTAATATATAAAATATAAATTTTATAAGGAAACGGGATATAAGTTAATATGGGAAAATTTTAAGAATCATTACGACAGTCTGAAAACTTGGTATACCGCATACAAAGATTATTTAAAAAACGGGATATGAAGATGGATAGACAGCTGAAATGACCATGATGGATATGTGCCGGTGGAATCAGCAATCTGAAGTGACTCAAGAAATTGATCCAATTTTATTCAATTAATTTCATTTATTAACAAGTTTTTAGTTATAAAATGTCTGGATGATGTATTAAATATATTAGTCATATATATATATTGTTTTAAAAATATTTATAAAAAAATATTTTCTTAAAAAAAATAACAATCACAACTTCTAAAACCAATTAAACTTTATTTAACCATCACAATCTTAAAAGTCAAAATCTCTACCTCTAAAGTCTAAAGCCACCGCCTAAAGCCATAGTCCTTACCAGTTACCAATCGTGCCTAATACTAAATCCGAAAAATTCCAGGGATAAAAATTACTATTATTCTGAATAGATTTTAACCAAACCTTCTTTTAAACTGCCTTCTCTTATCGGTGAACTTGGATGCAATGATCGCCTAACAGGAACCAATCAACAAAAAAAAAAAAACAACTTCTCGTCAGAATGAATCGAACCAGTAAAATAACAAATTTTCCCGGTGAAATTGAAGAAGAGAGGAAAAAACTAACTTTTCAGTTCCATGTAAACTAATTTTGCAATCGTCGACATTGTGAGGCGAAAGTAGAACTGAAGGGGAGATCATGAAATTGAAGCATTTATAAGTACGGAAGCTATGAAAGATTAAATGAGTTCGAAACGGTAGAGATCGTGGTCAACCAGAAGGAGGAACGACGTTTCCTCAGATTGTTAGGGAAGCGAAAGAGATTGTTTTGTGAGATGCATTTGAGATTGGGAGAAGACAACTAAGTGAAGACCGCATCTAATATAGTGGGCCAGAAATGGACCGATAGCAATTCATCTGTCAAGCCATTTAATGAAATATATTGGGCTTGTTGGTAAGGGATAGCGAACAAAAAAAGAAACCAAGCTCATAGTAACAAAAAGAAAACGTGAGTAAGCTACCGAGAATAGAGGTACCTTTCTTGTTGATGATGACATGGACAATTTTTATCGGAAGAAATAGAAACTGATTTATTACCTGGATTAAAATCTGAGTTAGACACTTTGAGGAGTCAAGAATTCTCTCCCTTTTATATAAAATATAAAGGAGATTCTGGTATAATGATAGAATTACTGGGGGAATGCTCAAAGTTAGATGCCTGACTTTTAATTTTGCAGGAGTAAAGGAATCGACCAAGTAATGGATTTGCAAGTGGTGGATGTGTGAAGGAGACGTCATTAGAAGATACGTGAGCATCTGATTTTCTACCTTCATTTCAGTCCTCTGATTCAGGCTCTGATTTCAGGCCCTGTTCGTTTGGTGAACTAGATGCAGTATCCAGATGCAAACGCACACCACTGTTCGTATAATGCAAAATAACTGTCTAATCTAAATGCAGCATCTATATGCGATTTCCAAACCCATCCAGAAAAATCAAGATTTTTGGATGAGTTTTTTTTGGTGCGTCTAGCTACACTACACTCATCCAAAATTTGTAAAAGTCGAAAATAATCTTATTGATACCTATAGTTTTATCCTTCAAATAATAATTAAAAATTATTTTAAAAATTCACAAAGTGATGTTTTTCATTCAAAATCTTAAAATCCCATTTTTCGCAAAAACTAAACAAAAAACATTTTTCCGCCAAAACCGCAAAACTATGTTTTTCAGCCAAAACCGTAAAATCTTATTTTTCCGCCAAAATCGTAAAATTGTGTTTTTTTTGTCAAAATCGAAAAACTTTTGTTCTCCCACCGAAACCGCAAAATTGTATTATTTCCGTCAAAATCAAAAATTCGTTTTCCCACCAAAATAGTAAAATCACATTTTTCCGCCAAAACCACAAAATCATGTTTTCCCGCTAAAACCGTAAAATTACGTTTTCCCACCAAAATCACAAATTACATTTCCCACGCCAAAACCGTAAAATTTCCGTTCCGTCAAAACCGCAAAATCTCGTGTTTCAGACAAAACCGCAAAATCTCGTTTTCCATTAAAATCGAAAATCACGTTTTCCCGCCAAAGCCGCAAAATCTCATTTTTACGCCAAAACAGCAAAATCACGTTTTCCCGCCGAAAACGCAAAATCACGTTTTCCCTCCCAAAACCGCAAAATCATGTTTTCCTGCCCAAAATCGCAAAATCTCGTTTTCCGGGCAAAACTACAAACTTTCGTTTTTCAGCTAAAACTGCAAAATCTCGTTTTCCGCCAGAACCGAGAAATCACATTTTCCCGTAAAAACCGTAAAATCACGTTTTCCCGTCAAAACCGCGAAATCTCGTTTTCGCGACAAAACTGCAAACTTCTTTTTTTCCGCCAAAACCGCAAAATCTTGTTTTTCCATAAAATCGAAAAATCATGTTTTCCCGCTAAAACCGGAAATCATGTTTTCCCGCCAAAATCATTAAATTACCTTTTCCCGCCAAAACAGCTAAAACTGCAAAATCTTGTTTTTATGCAATAACCATAAAATCATGTTTCCTTGCCAAAATTTAAAAATCTCGTTTTCTCGGTGAAATCGCAAGAAAACATTTTCTTGCTATAACCGCAAAAACTCATTTTTCCGTCAAAATCGTTTTTACAATTTAAACATGAGTAAGTTTCACTTTTAATAACTATACATGTTTAAAGCAAAAGAAAAAATAAAGGAGTTTTTGGTCATCTGACATAAAACTCATCCGGATACAAAAAAAAATATGAAACGAACATAATTACATCTGAATACAATTTCCAGACACGTAATCCAAAATCATGAACAAACAACATCTGATTAATGTATTTAATTACTGCATTTAGATGCCGCGTCTGGAATTTTCATCCAATTCACCAAACGAACAGGGCCTCAGTCTTACTGGAATCTATTTCGTTCGGCGGATACATCTTTCTTGGACTTCTTCTTTTATTTTTTTTCTTCTAGGAAAAAGTCGTCTCACTTGACTCCCCTTGTCAAATGTTCACAGGTCATTGCATGTTCCGAGGGAAATCCGACGACTGGCCTTCCACCCCCAGATAAATATCTACGGCAGAACAACTATCGGATACCCATGTTCCTTCAAATCACTGCATGTACTGAGGATAATGGTTTGGCGACGGCATGCCAATTAAGCTCTCCCTTCTGCACAATGTGTCTACTTCAGCTTTTGTCACTAACCAATAACCCATTTTTAGAGAAGAAAAAAATAATCTGAAAATAAGAATTGATGCTTCTAAGGACCTTGGGTAGTCTCGAAGCAACCTTGGCTCGAGGCATCCATGTTGTTCCCGTGCTTGGTGTTCAGCATTTAACAAATTAATCTCTTCACCAGCGAGTATGATTCCAGAGTTAACCATGAAAAATATTTAAGGCGTAGGAAAATGCTTGCCTGAATGGTTCTGTTACTTACCTTTAATGTGAAGCTCTGAAAGAATTGGTGAAAGACAATAGGTCATTCATGTAAACCAATTCAAATCCAACAACCAAAGCTCGCCATGGCTTGCTTTGTGGGTCTCCAGAACACGTTGACGACCTACCTACCATCTTCCATTCATTTCACCGCTTGTTAGGATCAATCAAACTTTGCATAAACTAAACCATAATACAAAAGTAAAGATAATAAAACTCACTTTTAAATATCTTTGATAAAGCCGAGAAGACAGCCAATAACGAAAAAATGTATTAGATAATAATAATAAGCAGGGCCGGTTCAAAATTTCTAGGGGCCCATGCGTAAAAAAAAATTTTATTGATATTTTTAGGCCCTTTATAACTAATTTTTTTTTGATATTTTTGGGTGCTAAAAACTAGGTAAAAGGACCTAGGGCCCTGGGGCTGTCATACCCCTTGCCCGCCTAGTTGATCCGGCACTGATAATAAGAGGGGGTGAGGAGAGGAATAGGATAGATCGAAGAAAGTTAGAAGACAGCCAAGATTTTACGGTGGAAAGACTTTGAAATTGGGAGAAGAGAAGCAAATGGGCCTGGGCAGTCCATATGAGCAAGAAATGGGCATATACCAATTCATCTTTCAAGCCATTTTATGAAATATTGGGCTTATGTATCTAAAAACTTTAAAACGTGAAGAAACTGAAAGCGTGAAAAAAATTTGGAGAGTTCTTGGTTATTTTTTCATGAGTGGCGGAAATTTATTGTTAAAAAATTAAGTTTGCTTTATGACATGGCTTTTATATCTAGAGTGAATTACAAATTAAAGTACATTCACTAGTTTTTCTTTCAAAATAGGTACTTTGTGCTATTAGAGTACTTTCTTTACTATACAAAATATGGAATTTAATAATAAAACCCCTCAACTAAATATCAATCGTAATAAAACCCATCAACTATATATTTATGTAAAAACCCCCTCAATTTAAATTCTGTTAATGTAAAAGTCTCTCTGTCTACCGTATACGTTCCTGAAATGCTTTTACATTAACATATGTTAAGTTCATAGATTTTTTCAATAAATATATAATTGAGGGGTTTTATTACGATTTATTTTTAGTTGAGGGGTTTTACTCTTTAAACCTAGCCGTCATTGTTTGTAGAATTGAAACAAATCCCAATTTTTCTAATGAAGTTAATGTCTTGATTTCTTTCAGAAACTTCAACCATGATTCCAACAAAATCTTTTAAATTTTTCAGTTCTGATATTTTCAGTCTTTTACAACCCTAAAATCTGAAAATTGTTCCAAACTTTTTATCTCATAGAAGATCCGATGAATAATCTGGTTGGAGCAAAAAAAGAAAGCATAGATCTGGCTGGAGAATAATAGATCCGACTGGCGTAGATAAGGAAAGCATAGACTGGCTGGCTTTGCTATACAGGTGATCCCACCCACTTTCTGTCTTATATTCTTCTTGAATTCTCTATTGACTTTCAACTTTCTGAAAATTCCTATAAAGACTTAACCAAATCCAAATTATTTTTGTTGAAGGTTGTATGATTGGTTGTGGACGTTGTGGACAAGGTGTTCTTAACATATTGTCGAGATTTAGTCTAATGGATTAAGTTTTGTGGACGTTATGTCGTGGATATCAATGTATAGTATTATGAATTTGAAGATCAATAAGAAACTGAAACTATTGTCTGAAGAGGTAAGTTCGACACATATCGGGTATTGCTCGGTTTATCGTTCTTATTTAGTGAGTAGAATCAATACATATGATACATTTGGTTTCTCTTTACTTTCACATAAGTTATCACAATCATGTATAAGATTTGTTATCCACATGTTCAGTTAGCGGATAAGTAATATCTGTACACAAAATATCAATGTTGTCCACAAAGCTTTGTACATGTTCAGAAAGTATTCGATGAATAAGATATGACCAAAAAATTTCAATGTTAATGATGTTCACAAAGTTTATTTGTATAGTTGTAAAGAAATATATAACATTTATACCTTTCTCGTCCACACTATCTTTGAATATATTCTTCTTAGTTTTCCATATTTAACATCTTGTTTAAGAGATAATACCATCTTTATATGGTTTATGACATCCATTCATTTTGAGCACATTCATCATCCATGCATGAGTTGAACATTGATGTGTTGTGTTGTTGACGTTTCTAACAAAGGTTTTCAAAGCTTTTCGAGTCTTTTCTTTTGTTTTAGAGTCTTTTCAGGTTAGAACATGTATGGATGGAGCTGGAAGTGGTCATTTTCGTACATTAGATCGACCGATCTACATCAAGATCGATCGATCCATATTCTGAGTCCACAACGTGAAGTTACGGGATCGACTGCTGAGGTCGAGATCGACCTTTTGTACAGCGATCGATCGATCTACTTTGGATTGATCGATCCGTGAAATTCAGATCGATCGTTCCTGTATTGGATCGCTCGATCCGTGAGTGAACCAGCCGGTTCACTTATGAGAAATTCTGAGTTTTTATCAAAATTTTCGACCCAAAAACGTGTTTTAAGGTATTTACTTAGTTTTTGAGCCATTGTTGGCTATTCTATCATTTTATATTCTTTCAGACTTGGATTGGAGGGATTTTGTAAGCTTTGGGGAGAAGATTCTTTGATCTACAATTCTTGAGTATGAACCCCTGTTATTCTTATTTCATTAATCTATTCATGAATTCTTTTTCATCTCTTTTTGTTTTCTTTTCAATTATGTCTGAGTAGTTCTTCAGTTAGGTTTAGGGTTTCAAAGGGATAATGAATCATTGGATTATACATAGATAGGGATTTATCACTAGATTTTTTTCACATATTGTTGTGTTTATTGCTTAGGCTAATTTGATCATTACATCTCTTAATTAGGGTTTAATCTATTCATCAAAAGTGTTATAAATTCCTTGATAGAACATAGGTGAGCGGATTATCCTTAGCCAACGAAAGCTGATGTTAAGGTGATCCGTGAACAAATCGAACCTGCTCATTAATGCTTGTCTAGAATGCTGAGTTCAAATGAAGGTCTAGAACTTTAGGTTACTAGATAAACTTGATTGATTGCACGAAAGTGGATTGGTTATGAATTTATGTTCGAGTTCTAAATTGTGCTTATCATGTTCCCTGAATAATTTTCTGATTCATGATCTCTAATATCCTTGCGAATTGCCCTTGACCTGACGTTTTTAATCAATTAGTTTACATAAAATTTATAATTCTGTCATTTCATTTCTCTAACCATTTCTTCTTAGCTTGGTCTTTGTGGATTCGATCCTTTAGATACTACATTGCTTATTTACTTGCAGTAGAATTTATTAGATTAAAACCTGAGATACCAAACATGTGGTCGCTAAATTGTGGACACACTATTGAGCATAACATGAATTGCTTGAAGCAATCTTTCAATATTCTTCATGAATTCATCATAAATTTAATCTTCGAATCTCTTTTGTTCACATCTTCACATGTACATTATGCATTATCTACATTTACTTTAAACGCGTCTGATGGTTATCAGTCAAAATCTTATCCACAATAATTCATCCATGTATACATGGAGGTATGTTGAGAATATTTTTGAATATTTATTCGCTTTTATGGAATATCCATGATTCACATTACAATTGTTAACACAAATTATTGTAATTCAAAGAAAAACATATTTGTAAAATGTAAAACCAAATAACATGTTGAACATTTAATTATGTCCATCTTATAACGAACATATGTTTGGTGTTACATGGATATACGTGCCTCTTAGACGCATTTCATCAAATAATTTGAAGGCAACTTTTCTTTTTTCATCTTTGTAAAAAAATGGAGTTTTTTTAATAAGTGCATAATGAAATCTGAGTAAAAATGAAAGATTTTAATCGATTATAACTTTTATATGCATAAAAACTAAGTTAATCGAAATTGATGGACATATTTAATTTAAGTTTTGTATTTTTGAAAATAATTATATTCAAGAAAATCTATCAAATCTTTATTTTAAATTTTGGATTACCTTGATAGACTTATCATGTTTGAAAATGTTGGAGATTGATAAATGGTACACATATTATTTAATTTTGAAAGATAAAGAAGAGTTGAGTAGTGTATTAATTATTCAATCAAATCTATAAAATTAGAATTATGGCTATTTTACTCAAAGCCATCTAATAAGAAAAGAAAAGAAATGAAAAAAGAAAAGAGGTCTGTGAATAAAAAAGGATAGAATCAACTTTACACTTAGTCAAAGTACTATAGTAGTTATGAGGGCATGATTATTGGAGTCTCCTACACAGGTTCTAAAAATTAAAAGAAAAAAAAAAATAGAAATATTAGGAGAGAGGAGAGAAGGGATTCCTAAAACATAATTTTTAGAACTTGTCTCTTGTCCAAGTTCTACATGTGTCATTATCTAAATGGTTAAACCCATAAAAAATTTTTTTAATAATTTTAAACAAAATATATTAAAAATTAATATCTTACTTTTTAGAACTCTTTTTAAGAGATTTACCAATAATCATGGCCAAAGTACCTTAAATTGTAGAGAAAATGTCTTGTACTATAACTTTCTCTTATATCTACGTAGATACCCTAAGAGAGCTGAGATTCAATCTCTTTATATAAAGGAGAAATGAGATTCTCTATTTTTGTATATTCTTTTTTATGAAATTTAAAAATTCAGTTTTACTCTTATTTTTTAATTTGATTAACCAAATATTTATAAAAACTTTTGTTTATATATTCACTGGATCCACTATATTTTATAAAAACATAATTATAAAAATGAACAAAAAAAGAACTGAGGAGAGATCGATATAAAACAGTCCAATTACTTTTTGTCTGCTTGATATATAGACAAACAATTTAAGTGAGTCCCATATAAAACAATAAATCATACATATGTGTGAGATTACATTGTTATTCTAAATTAATACTCTGAAAGTCCGAATAGATGAGACTAAAACTCATTTTATATTACAGTCACATTTATAAATGAGTGAATTATATATTACAGCACTTTCGTTAGTTTTTCTTTCAAAATATACACTTTGTGCTATTGGAATACTTTTTACACTATTACAAATCTGATAAACCTAAACTATCCTTACTTTATTTCTTCTTTTCTTCTTCTTCTTCTTCTTTTTCTTTTTCTTTTCTTCTTCTCCATTGTTTCTCACCAAAACTATTAGAACTTTTGATGTGAATTTACTCCTGAATCAAAAGCCATATTCTGATTTAGAATATGTATGATTCAGCCTCCAGCAATAGCAATAGAAAAGACCACAATTTCTCTCCTTGTCTCTTCTCGTTCATGGCAAAGAGAAGGAGCATAAACCTTCGACGATAATGCGATGTAGTAGATTAATCCTCTGTTGTAGCTTCATATGGCTGATATTTGTTTTGGATATTATTTTTGCATCAATTCGTACCCAATTTACTATAACCGCCTTATGATATCATCTGCAACACCTAGATACCCAGAAGACAATAAAAATAGATATCCATGTGATTGTGAACTTATGGACAATAAACTTTGATATCAATATTATCATAAATTTATAAGTAACTAAAGTTAAGCATCCATGTGTTCACAAACTTATGGACAAACAAAACTTTAATATCCATGTACCCATGATTTTATGGACATAAACTTTCACATTCATATCTCAATGAATTTCGTGGAAACTCTGATATTTATGTATTAATGAGTTCATAACTCTGATATTGTGAAGTCCATGGTTTCAAGAATTTATGGACAATGCAAATTAAACATCCAAGTGTTTATGAACTTCTTAGATAATACAACAAGTTAGTATTTGTATTTTTTGTACATGTACGTTACACTTGTAGCTGAACAAGTTATTATTTGTATTTTGTATACATGTTGTGTTATATCCACATGCTTTTCGATTTTGTAAGTTTCAATTCTTGTAATTCTTGATTATTTTTGGGTGTCTATGTCGATAAGTTTCAATTCTTGACCATGTTCTACTGACTATATGGACAATTTCAAAATCTTAGACATGTTTTGGAGTTCATATAGACAAAGTACTTGTTGAATCGTCTCTAAACTGCCTCAGATGAGCACTCATCTTGGTATAAACCTTACAAAGTTATGTTATGAGAAAATATTCAAAATTATCAAATTTAGAAAAATGACATGTAAAATAAAACTCCATAACCAAAAATAAATCTAACTTTATAAAACAAACCTACCATCAAATACATAAAAAACTGTCTTGTTAAAATAAAATTCTTAAAATAAAACTGACAGGCGTTTATAAAACTGCTGACTGCATTAGTCTGTCACTTAATAAATGACAGATTTTTTTAACGTTTTTTTTACTGCAGTAACAATTCCGAAAATTTTGAGTAAAAACTAATGGCATTTTGTGTAATTTCATTTTTGTTGTCAATGAGAAAAATGGCACTTTAGGTAGTAAAAAAATCTAGTAATTTAAAAAAGTTTAGTGTTATTCTAATAATTTCATTTAATTTTATGTCATTCTAGAATTTTACCCTAGAGAAAATTACATAGGAATGCACTTTTGCCCAAATGCTTTTTCATAAAAAGACACTTTCGTATACCAGGACACTTTGAAGCTGTTTTGACACAAAATTATGACCTGTAAACTCTGTTTTACCCTTCCATTACTATTAATTTAGTTGGTTCACAACAACAAAAAATATTCTAACGTAACTGAATAAAGACATCTCAGTTTCAAACCTTTTATCTTTCTAAATGTGTCATAGCCATTGATTTATTAATGATATTGTGTGGTCAGAATAAAATTAAATCTGAGAGATTATTATTCTACACACCACACCAGTTTTAAATGTTTAATGATTAACAAACAAAAAATTCTGGAAAACCGAGATAAGATTTTCATCGGTTTTGAAGAAGATGAATGGTTTGAAAACCAGTTTGAAGAAACCCAACACAAATAGATTTATCTCTCTCTCTTTCTCTCTCTCTCTCTCTCTCTCTTTAAATTCACATCTGATTGTTGGGGTCAAAACCCACATTTCCGGAATTAACGGCTAAAATTTTTGAATATCAGGAAAGTTTCTATATTTGGACATTTTCGGGAAAAAATATCGTTATTCGGGAAAATAGTTTGACTTAAACTATTTTAATCAATAACTTTGTAAAAAAGATACGAAAAGTATCTTTCGTATGTTTTTACCGATAAATCAACAAAAGTCTCGATTCCTCGAAACTTTTCATATCATAAACCGAACATTACTATCAAGGAAAGACAAACGAGACAGGACAATCAGCTCGACCATTTTGATCATCATCTTGGGCCGAGCTGAACGGCATCCCACAGAATCAAGGGAGGCTAAACCGGACGACACGTCCCGCCTGCCGCGTCCTGAGTAGCCGAGCCGGACGAGGATAATCGAGACAATGCCTTGCTGCGTAGCGCCTAGTCGGACGGGAGGTCGAGAAGTGACGATCAGCTCGGTCGTTCTCATCGGTCATTTGATCGAGCATTCCGTGCCGAGCCGGATGGGAGCGTTGAACTTTCCCTTCCTAAGTCGCCGATCCGAACGGCCTTCTCGAGCATTTCTCCGGCCGAGCCGGACGATCAGCCCGAACGGTGGACCACGATGTCGACC
>KE156077.1:102588-133718 GCA_000411075.1 Sisymbrium irio
ACAATCCATAACCCTGCAGCTAGACCACGTATCTCTGCAGCAGTTTCTACTGACTTTGAAAAATCCATAACCCTGCAGCTAAACCACGTATCTCTGCAACAGTTTCTACTGACTTTGAACAATCCATAACCCTGCAGCTAAACCACGTATCTCTGCAGCAGTTTCTACTGACTTTGAACAATCCATAACCCTGCAGCACGTGGAATCTTCAACAACCTCTTGCCTAATGTTCAATGATCACAAATCTGGCCCTCAGGTTTCGAGAGGTTATTTATTTGATTGATTAGAGCTCAACACTTGATCGCAGATCACCTGGATACGGAATAAAATTGGTAGCAGAAACAACTACATGGTGTTACATCTCTGCAGATACAACAATGTCTTTTATTGAAATTTGTACTCCTTTTGGATAAGGTTGCACAACAAAGTTGTCTATGCTTTCTAAGCTTGTATTTCTTTTTCTCTCGGTGCTGTTTCAGAACTCGTCTGTGATTGGTAACTCGGAGGAAGAACTAGAAGTAGAAGAAGAAGAAGGAAAGAGATTCTTTTCCTGGTTCGCTTGCGCTCCCATTCCTGGTTCTTCTCATTGGATCATTGTTGCAGGATGAGGATCACGCCACAACATTTAGGTATATGCAAACTCTTTGAGGATTAAGCTTTTACCAATTTACCGTGTACTTGTGTACAATGGAGAGAGTTTGTAACATAGAGCTTTACGTATCAAAATCGGGAGTTTGAAGAACTTAAATTCTGCCGCTAGCGATCAGAAACCCAGGTATAAGAGTCGCTGAATTTTTTGACGATAATTAATGCGAATGAAAACCACCAGTGACAGTCGCCCGCGACAGTTTTATAGCAAAAAAGATCAAATTTTTTCTCTTTTGTTTGTTAATTCTATTCACTTCCAGCTACCGCTGCGTTTGATTCGACGACAATTTATGGAGATGATTCGATGATGCGATGATTCGATTACAGAGGAGAGAGTCGGAAAATAAGTAGAGGTGGATAGAGAAATATGACGATGACGACTGTTTTCAACGGCAACGATGAGATAAGGTTCACGACGAAGATCCGGCGGCTACAAGACGAGGGTTTTGAAATGAAAACGTAGACGAGAGCATAAAAGATGGAAAAGTATATTTGGGATAATGTAAAACTTCATAAACATTTTTGTCATTTGTTACTTCCGAAAATATTTCCGGAAATCCAACTCAATTTACTAACATTTTTAAAAATTGCCGTTTGTTTTGTGTGTTTGTTGCACATGCTAGCCTCACGGTAATCCTTTGCAATCGTAGTAGAGAAAATCTGTGGCTTGTATTATGCTATATAATTAATGGGTCAGTAGTCCCATCATAGATCATCGAAGTGAATGTGAACTTCTTTCAAAGTGGAATATTTTATTGCCTATGTTCTTTGTATCTCTTCGTTTGATATATGAGAAATTTATTTTAAAAAGATTAGTTATCTGTGTATACAACAAATTCAAATCCGAAAACAATGTCGATTTGATGTTTTAAAAGAGCAAAATAATTGAAGAAACATTTTTAAATATTTTTTTGGTAGATACTATATATTTTCTTTTTCTGGTCAATTAAAGGCATCTCCATCAAGACCTAAAATCAGTATTTATAACATTAACTAATATTAAAAAAAGATTAACTAATTAAATTAAATTGAATTCAACTTTGTCCCAATGATATTTTTTAAACTCAACTTTATTCTATTAGTACTAAGTTTATTAATAATCCGATAACCCTTAAAATAATTTTCATATTCTAGTAAAATAATAATAAACTAAGAAATCCTCTAAACTAAATTAACTTAATTTTTTTTAGTAAGATAAACATATATTATTATTTAACATATCGTTTTCCGCCTCTGTTGATTCTTCTCCTTGACCTTTTCTTCTCCTCCGTCTTCTCTTCCCCGACTTTCCTCTTCCGACTGATTCTGACAATTGCGGAGAACGGGGATGATGCTTTTCCTGTCTTTTGTGTGGCGGCAATTTTATTCATGAATCGACATAAGATCATCAAAGAAACTCGCTCGATGACATGATACAGGTAGAAAGGATTTTCCATTTGTATTTTGTTCTTTTTGCATGCTCACAGTTGATGAGATGCATCGATATATACTGATTCAGAATAAACTTTGTCGATCTTCAATGATAAGGTTCTTTTATTTCGCGTGAGAAGATGCATACGCACAGCCATGAAACTTCGTAGGAAATACATGTACAAGGTTAGATATGCTCAACAAAGAAAGTTCATGGTTCTGGCTTATTCTATTTTTCGCCATTTAACTGTTGGACGTTTTTTAGAGTCAGGTAATCAAGACGAAGAGCAATACTCAGTCTCAGAATCAAAACCAGGTTCAAATCCAGCATCAATCCCATATGGAGAGTCAGAAGCCGAAAGAGATTCAAAGCCATGATGAGAACCAGAGGCAAACACAAACTTTACATCATAGTCATGCAGCTCAGAATGGTGAGTAATCAGATTCCACTTATAACAGTATAATAAGATAAAACAAAAAGAAGAAGAAGCTTACACAAATAGGTCATCTTTGATAGCGAGTTTCGAGGAAGGGGTTTCTGTTTGAAGATTTGTGTTTTGATCTGTGTCTACGATGTTTAACAACTTTTTTGAGGTAACTATTTTCCATCTGGAGAACATGTTCGTGCATAATGATATCTTGGATCGTGTTTGCAAGCAATCTTACAATAGCTATGATAATCTTAAAACTACTAAAGCCTCTGCGACTTAGTTGTTCTGTAATTGAATGATATTCTTAAAATTGTTTGGCCTCTTCTTGAGGATAGCAGGAAGGAACTAGCAAGAGACTGAGAAATATTGGGACACTGAATCGCTGGGCACTACACAAACTGAGAGTCTAAGATTCATAACCAAAAGAGGTTAGACAAATATAAGTATTATTTTATCTTTCGTGCGGGAACAATTTTGATTGCATACCCTTTATACTCAATGTGAATATTAGAAGAAAAAAAAGGTTCTACGTTTTTAGATAGAAACACAAAAAGAATCAATCTCCTTTTAGCTATAGAGAAGCCTTTTTCACGGCGATCACAATGTAATAAATGACAACAAAATTTTATTTCTGAAACATAAATTTTTCTTGTTGTTTCCTGTTTATACCTGAAGCCTTCTGTTTATTTTTCTTGGTTTTTTGTGTTTAGTTTCTACGCCTGCAATCTCCTCGTATCTCACCTTCATTTTTAGTTAACACATTTATCGATCCCATCTTGCTCATTGAAAGAGCAAATGATTTCCGAAAATCCTCAAAACTCTCTGAGAACTCGTCAGAGATTTGTATGGTGTCATCATTGTAAAGCAGTTGTTGATCCACTTCAAGGACAGATTTGTTTGATAGAATTCTGGAGTAGAATGAGCTTGTGAAGCTGTGGTTTGAGCCTGAGTCCGGGTTTAGGTACACGAGCGGATCGGTCTGGCCTTTCTTCGTTCTGGGTGGGCATTGCTTTGCCATCTCAGACAGGAAATACTTGTTCATTGTCGAGCTTGGTTTACCGGTCTTGTTGAAATTGTAGAGACGCTAAACAATGTGGCTGCAATGTGTTCGTTCAAAAAAGCGGCCGCCTAGCCGATTAATCGGACGACTAGGCGCTCATACCGTCTGATTCCACGTTAATCCGCGTAAATCTACCATCATAATCGGATGAAAATTCAGAAAACTTTTTAAAAACTCGTTTTTTATGCTGTGAAACGAAAATCAGGTGTGGTCATGATAGATCTATGATAATAAAACAAGAATACAGAAAAAATGTAAAGAAATGCTGTAAAAGTGGAAAAATTTGTTCACCGGCCATAGATTAAGGTTGCAGAACGGATTTACATCACAGATAAAAAAATGCCACACGAGCCACTGTTTTGTTTTTTCTTTTAGATACAAAAGCCTTACAAATACGTTATTACCCTTCTTAAATTTTTAATATTACAAGCTCAACCACAATTTAACCAGATCCATTCGACTGTGTATCCGATTCAATATATATTTAATTCTTTTTTAAACTTCTATTTATACCAGTTGTCCATTTGTATAAGTTGTATCGGTTGGCCATTTGTACCCGTTATACCATTTATACTTCATTTGAATAATAAATCTAATTTTAGTTGTTTTTATTGGTTTTGATTTTTTTTCCATTTCAATTTAAATTTAGACGACGGACAAACTTTGACGGATTTGATTCTGACTAAGCGCTTTCAAAAATCATTCATGTTTGTCATTTCTTTAATCAAATATTTACATCGTTATTTTCTCTCTAGATTTATGATATGATAGATGACATAGTTACTCCGCATTAAATATCTCGGTGTTGTTGTGATGTGATATCAAGAACAAGAACCAAACCGGATCATTATTTCTCAGCTATAGAGCATAGAAGTATATAAAGTTGAGGAGAGTAAAGGAGACCAGCAAGCTGAGTTCAACTCAAATGGAGTTCATCAGTTCAACCTCACACGTTACAGCTCAAACACTTGGAGCACACGCTTAACCCATCTAAAAGATACCACGAAGAAGAATCATTTCCAAATCTCTCAACATAAAGAAGTTGTGAAAGTTACAAACCATCAATTCTCCAATGGACTCGATGAGGACCTACAATCACATCTTAAAGCATTTCGACCAAACAAGGAGGGAAAAGGCAACAAATCTAATTTTTTGGAACCTTAACTTATCATAAGCACACAGCGAATTGGATTCACATCAACATCTATTCCCGAAAAGAAGTTATCAGAGGTTCAATCCAGAAAATCATCAATGGACCTAATGGAGACTGACAACTACTAAATGAATCACCCAGACCGAACCAAGATGGTCTAAGAAACAATTTTGGTGGTTTGGATTCTTACCTTTTAAAAGAATCATGGAAAATTAGACTTATACCAAAATTCATTACAGTTCGAAAGTTATTCAACTTCTAAACTAGAAGATTCTCTGCAAGCCTTATTTGGAAGCTCATGTATTCAATCATCTTCAAAAAAGAGTTTAACAACTAGGAGAGACATCTAAGCATTCGGGATATATATCTAACCATCCAGAGGAGTCAACTAGCATCTTAAATGAACCAATATCCAGAGGATCAGACGGATTCTCTCTTGCTCACACTTAAAATAGTTGGAGTCATTTGAATTCAAAATCCAACTGTATTTCTTGTTTTACTTGCACACAAAATGAAGGCAGTTCACACGTTCCAGAAGTTCCTAAGGTGTCAATTTTACCTCCCTAAGCTTTCCAGATAGAAGAGCCACGAGTTTTGGTTACTTGAAGAAGTTGTAAAAATTACAAACCGGCGATTCTCCAATGGTCCCGATGAAGACTTACGTTCACATCTTGAAGCATTCCGACCAAAACGGGAGGGTAAAAGCAGAAAATCCAATTGTTATTGTACCCTAACTCTCACAAGAACGCGTCGAATTGGATTCTTATCAAAAGCTATTCCTACGAAGAAATTTTCAGAGGTTCAATCTAGAAAATTATTAATGGACCTGATGGAGACCGACGACTACTAAATGAATCACCTCGACCGAACCAAATTAGTTATTCAACTTCTAATCTAGATGATTCTCTGCTTGCTTAATTTGGAAGTTCATGGATTCAATCATCAACACACAAACAAAAAAAAAAAAAAAAAAATTGGCGACTAGGAGAGACATCTAAACCATACATGATATATATTTAACCATCCAGATGAGTCAGCTCCCATCTTAAGATGCACCAACATCTATATCTTATGTGCGTATACAATAGACACATACTTGTCCCTAAATGACCAGTTGTACGTTCATATACATAGTTGTATTTTTTTGGTTTTTTTTTGCATATTTGTAGTTGAACCTTGCGATGGGATATGATTGTATAGTTGGACACATTATTTTCTACTATTAATTATCATTTACGAGGTTCTTATAATAATTATTTTTGTGAACTAATATCACAAAAATAAATAGAACAATTAGGTACAACTATGAACAAAATAAAAAAATAAAAAAAAAATCGGAAAAAACATTGATAACATTAAAAAAGTGTGCTGTTATTATTATTATTTTTTTTTAAATCTTAAATCCCATGTGTATGTATATGTGTAATATACATAGTTATCTATAGATGTACAGTTGTACTTTCATCTACATAGTTATTTTCCTCAGTTTTTGTATATTTCTAGTTGGACATTACAATGTGATATTATATTCTACGTAGACACATCTTTTTCACTATTAATTATCATTTACGGGGTTTTCATAATACAATTTGCACAATATCATAATTTTTACATATTTTACTTCATAAGAATGGTTACCACTTACAAGTCTTCCTTATACTATAAGGATGATTTATGTGAAATCGATATTATGTATTATGAAAATGATAAATTTTGTTTTATTCATTTAAAATTGTTTCTTTATAGTTCATTATGTTTTTCGAATCCTTATAAACTTCGATTTATCCTTTTTATTTTTATTGAATACAAACACACACATATATGTGGTCTTAGTTGTACCTAGTTGAACAATCATCTACACAGTTGTATTTTCTCGGGTTATTATGTATTTATAGTTGAATCTTATAATGAGATATTATATGATGGTACAAATAAAACATAAGTAAATCCAGACAAACTTGGTGAAATGTATATATGTCTGTAGTTGTACTTAGTCAAAATCTTTTTAAAAATCTGTTCATGCTTTTTTAAAATCCATTGGTGCTCTATAGTCTAAATGTATATTTATGTGGTTTTTTTTCATCGCCTATTTGTAGATATAATGAAATAAAATACAATTACAAATTATACAAGTTGGCATAGTTATACCATTTGTACCAGTTGTCATATTTTTGTAATATTTATCTTAGTATAACCATTTGTTCCAGTTGTACTATTTTTGCAGATTTGAAATAGGATCAAATCGATTTAGGGATTTAGGTAAACTTGAAATTCGAGTTGTGGATTCTAAATTACTTGAAATTCAACCAATACATTCGATAGTTTGTCAACGCAAACACCTAATCGTCACATTTAACATAATTACCAATCAATTTTGAATACATAAACCCTAATTATCGTTTATTTTATAAATTTATGAAAAATTCAGATTTTTTTTTTTGAGAAATAGCTGAGGAATGGCAGAGGACAGAGCCGACGTAGTGGAGTCAATGGTCGCCCGACGATATGGGCTCGTGATGATTCGCCAACGATCTGTGGAAGACGAAGAGGAGCAAAAGAAGAGGAGGAAGAGAGATACGACGCCAACTTGCAATTTTTTGTTTACTACGTTCACATTTTTTTCTCTTTTTTTCTCAGAACTCTTTACCTTTTTTCTTTTCTATTTTTGTTTTTTTTTAATTAATAATTCATTTCATTAAGGGTCTTTCTAGTATTTTCTTATATGGGTGGCATTGTGATCATCTTGTGGCATGGATAATTATTTTTTACCAAAAAGTGGCAGTTATGATGTGCGCTCTTGCAGAACCGAAGAAAAAGAGGACGAATTTGAAAAGACTCTTTTGCCCTTCATTAAAACCTAAAAAAAATCACGATAACATAGTACAATGGTTTCAAAACTGTGACCTGAGAGTTGCACCTTTACAAGCTAAACCACTACACTACATGAAAATCTTTTAACATTAGTTACGAACTATAATATATAATCGATTTAAATTAAATGAAAATCCAAAAACTCCTCCCCAGTTAATCCCCGAATAATCTCCGATTTTTTAGTAACTCGTTAAGCCCAAGCCCACCGCCCGACTAACGTCTAGCGCGTACTCAAACACAGGTTCTCCCCATTGAATGTAATCCTGGTTAAGGAAGTCCAATTCAGTTTAACCGATTCAAGATGAATCTAAACTAACATTAAATAAACCGATTTGATCTAGACCGAAACTACCATTAAATAAACCGATTTGGTTTCTTTTTTCTATATGCAAACAAACCGTAACGGATTTCACCAAAATGAGAAACCGAACCTCGTGATTATTTGGTTTATTGTTTAATTTCGATCTCATAAACCGGTAAAACATCAAAAACCAAAGCGAAAATGAAATGGGAAATCCTAAAATCTTGGTGAACTGGTGATTAAGATATTAGCAGCACGAGTAAGGTCACTACTGACCTAGAAGTGTGGCCATTTCAAGGACATTCAAGCCTCTGGATTTGAAGTAAGACATGGCTGTTTCCCATGAGATGGACGGTGATGGTAGGTCCACAGTTTGCTTATCTGACGTCAAGCCATCTCTCCTGTATGTGAACACGGAATAAGATGGTGCACCTGCCTGTTGAACACCATTTCGATTCAAACCCCATTATATATGTCAGCTGGTCAGTATCTATATGGATAAAGAAGTAAAGAGAGATTGAAATGGAAAGAAATAATATATTAACCAGATGAACATCATCTCGGGTTGCGAGGTTAAGAATGTCAGCGCAAGAGACAACACCGGGACATTGTTCCAAGACTATTTTGATCTTGTCTATGATCACGAATCCTCCAAGTCCTCTACTTTGCGGCGCCATTTTCTCTGAATTTGGATCATCTAGAAGAACCGATGCATCACATCCCTATCATTATAGTATCAAACACACAATTTGAGACGACTCATTTTCATATGGTTGTACATTAATGTCCTTAACTAGAGTCATATGAAATTTGAATGATTTACCCAGAGATGGAAAACGGTTAAGAGATCATAATACCAAGAAGAGAAAAAAAAAAAAACAAAGGAGAAAAAGATGAGAAGAACGTGTCGAAGAACAGAGATGAAAAACGGTTAGGGACAGTTTTTTTGTTGGCAAATATTTCGAAAGATATGAAAATATTTAGTTACCATATTTATTATATTTTATGATATTCTTGTAGAATATATTCTACAATACACAGAAAATAGTAAAACAGTTAAAGATATATTCTTCAAAGTGTGGATATATGTATTTCAAGTAGAATATATATTCTGTAAGACGGTAGAAAATAGACCAAACACTAGAACGTGTAATCTACCAAATCAGTTAAATCGCAGAAGATAAAGTAATGAGTAAAAATTATAGTTTACGTATGCGTAGATTTATCAGAATATGTGGAATTCGTATTCTAAATACAGTAGACTTAGACCAATTTATAGAATATATATTCTAAAGTCACGTGGACGGTGAAATTTAAATTCTGACAAGGTAGAATTAAAAATTATTTTCACTTATACCCATATTTTTAACTCAAAAAAATATACATGTATTCTTTACATTAACTTTATCATTATTATTATTTTTCCTTATTTTTAAAATGGTTAAAATTATTTATATTAATTATTAGATATGTCAAAGGGTAAATTATGTAGAAAAAGAGAAATGAGTAGTAGGACAAAAAAAACCAAATCTGACCCATTTACACAATTCTCCCTAATATTAATTTAGTACACTTTACCGTTAATTGAATTTTTATTGTCTTTTAGAAAAGTAAAACCATTCCTAACATAGCATTTGTCAAGAGGGAGTCCTAAACCGTATCTCAATGTTCTCGGTGGAGACACTGTCTCTGTTTCTCTTTTAATTTGTCTCATTTAATTAATTTATTTTTATCAGATATCCTACCTGATACTATCTCATAGAGATATTCTAAGATTATTTGATCAAATTATCCCTTTTTCAAAATTATATATATTTAATTGAAATAGAAAATATTCAATTGTAAAAATGATATTTTGTATGAAATTTAACATATAATTTGAAGGAAAAAAAAGAAGAAGAAACATACTATAACGCTCCGATCGCCCCTACCAGTGGACTTCATGTCCTTTCACTAGGCCCATAAGTCAGTCCACCTTTGTCCGACGGTCGGTGCATTAACCGGGAGATTCGAAAGTCATGATATACTGACCCTGCAATCACCACATGACCGTTCCCTGTGTATGGCCTCACTCACATATATGTTACCTACTCCAGCTCAAGCACTCTTAACCCTGAAGTTTTCTCTGGATGTGTAACCAAAAAGTTAAGGGCACTTTGGTGACATAGGTAGCTAAATCAATTCTTTTAAACCTTTCCACATAAGTTTCCATATACCAGAAATCAGGATGTTATAATTCACCCCCACTCAAGCACGCAACGTCCTCGTTGCAGACCCAAACCAGCCCAAACCAGTCCCAGAACGCCTCCCAGGTCAAAACTGAGATGTCTAACCAGATCTGATACCATTTATAATGCTCTGACCGCCCCTAACAGTGGGCCCCCATGTCCTCTCACTAGGCCTATGGGCTGGTCCACCCCCTTCTGACGGTCGGTGCGTTAACCGGGAGATTCGAAAGCCATGATATATTGTTCCTGCAATCACCACATATGACCGTTCCTCGTGTTTTAACCTCACTCACACGGTACCGCGAATGACTTGAGGGAAGAGCTGTCATGCCCTTAATGAAGAAAAGATAATCTCTTATGCCATTCTCTAGTCTGATATGCCCTTGAGCACAGTAAATGACTGTAGGATTACGATATTATCCTTAAGTAAATAAATGAATAAAATAATGCAAAACCAGAAAATCCAGACCAAACCGTCTCGAAAGACGTTTCAGTCCCCGTGTAACGCGTGATTCGAGCTTCACTCTCTCCTCACTCTCTCTCCGCTTCTCCTGCTCTCCTCTTCGCTCTCTGGAAAGGCAGGTGCTGAGGAAGCTATTGTCAGAGGTCCTCTCGTTCAGCAGGGAGCAAAATCCGGGTTCGTGTTCAACAGGAGTTTCTTCTTTTTGCTTAAATCAAGATTGAATTGGATAGTGTTATGCTCATTATGTTTTTTGCATGGTTTCTTGTTAAATCCTATTGAATTGTAAGTAGATTAGAAGGAATTGATGCACGAATGAGAGTTCCAAGATTGAACACACCCGAATGATCGATCAAGGATCACACTGATCTGATCCAGAAAACGAGTAAAACTAGAGTAACTAGTAAAGCTAAAATAAATAATAGAGAATTAGGTGGAAAACTAGTGAAACTAGAATAAATCGGATAACTAATAAAACTAGTAAAAGTGGTGAAACTAGAATAAGTAGGACAACTAGTAAAACTAGTTAAACTAGATCAACTAGAGTAAAACTAGAGTAATTGAGAATGAGTTTTTTTGCAGGATACAATGAGCAACAACGTGAGCATACATTTTAAGTTTGAGGGTCGCCTGTATAGCATAATGTACAAGACAGCGATTGAGGATATAACTTTTTCTATGGTAGAAGTTAGGATATGCAAGAATATTGCGGTAAACGAAAGCAAGGTTAATTTGCAATTGAGTTACATTCTTCTGCTGGTGGGAATTAAAGAAACGTTAACTATTTAAGATGATGATGATCTTTGTATTTATCTAACGTCTCCTGATTAAGAGAATCGTAGATGTATAATGTTTGTGGAGATGAACTATATAGCGGAAGTGTCGGAGCCGGAGCAGGAATATTCCAAGGCAGAGAAAGGAAGTTCTCTTGGTATGAATTATGATGGATTGGCGGAAAACAGAGATGACGTCGGAGCAAATGTTAATACATTGAACGTTGATAAAGATCAATCAGACGAAAAACATGAGGCATTGGACGAAGATGTATCACGTGAATCTGTGGAGAAAGAGGATGTATCACATGAATTTGTGGAGAAAGAGGATGTATCACGTGAATCTATGAAGAAATGATCGTATACACTTGATAAATATTGAGGCTTCACCTGTTTTAGAACCTTCTTCGCTTATAGGGGGATGGGAAGACGGAATGGGTGTTAGTGTGCTTGTTGATGAATTTCCAAGTAAGAAGGCATTGCAAGAGTTGGTGGATAAAGCCGCATTTTTGAAGTGTTTTTGTTATGTTTTTAAAAAGTATGATAAGAAACGTTTGGTGGTAAGATGTTGGGATGAAATGTGTAAGTGGCGGTTGTAGGTCCCCAGAATTAAAAACACAGGAATGTTCTCGATTTCAAGGTACAATAATATTCATACATGCTCTCGGGCTAGTTAGAGTGAAAGCAGCGAGAAGAGGAAATGTACACCAGAGATAGTTGCATCTCTTTTACAGGACAGTTTTCCAAACAAATGGAAACTCCAAGCCCAAATATTATAAGAAAAATCGTGAAGAGAAAATTAGGTGTGACGATATCTTATTCCACAGCGTTGAAAGGTAAAAATAAAGTTGTTGCTGATATGCGTAGTAGTCCAGAAGAAAGCTACAAAATAAAGGTTCACCTTCACCAACCGCATGCGCCATCAACCCTACTCCCTATACGAAATCCCCATAGCGGAAGAAGCTTTGAAGACCCTTCACATAAATGGCATTTGGATTGTTTTGACTAACACATCTCCTCATGAACCGAAACTTGTGAGTATAAAAATACTCAGCGTAATAACTAGGCTGAGGAAGATTAAAAAAATCCACAGTTCACATATTGCATGTGCTTCTTAGATTGAAGAGATCTGGAACAGAATTCCCAGCAACATGTGTGGCTATTTTAAGGACAATCTCTTCAGGAAAATCAAAGAGAGACATATTTTTGTTTTGAAAGAGATTTTTTGGAGAGACATGAAGAGATTTTTCGCAGTGAAGAGATTTAAAAGTAGAGAATATATTCTTAGAAAGTTCGTAGAGGAGAAGGATGAAGTTAATATTAATGAGGAGGAATCGAAGATATATGTTGGTTCATAATTAATGCGTTTTACGAAACAAAAGAAAAATAAAAAACTTAATGATAGGTAATGATGAATTTGATTTGATTTACCTCGAGAACTTAAGGAAGTACTCCGTTTTTCTACACATCATCACACATATGCCTCTATTTAAGTCCAATCAATCAACCAATGTTTCCAATACAACTTAAAGCATATTTAAATGAGTCTTTATGCCTCTATTTATGCTAATAGTTTTCCTAATTTTTCAGTTTTACTAAAACTATAATTTTTCTAGGTTTTTCATATGTTATATCTGTTAAGAAATATGATTATTCATCACTTGTAGACAAGTGTCATCTTCTATGATATGTGTCATCATTCTAATCTCTCCTCTACCAGTATAAATAGATATATAAGCATTAGCTGATTCCATGAAAATATCAAGATATTGTGGTATAGTTTAAAATACAAATATCTAGATAGTCACGCTTAATATAAAAAAAAGGATAGTTAAAATTCTAATAAAAGTTACTCAGACTTAAAAGCGAAGAGTTCTTAAATAAAACAAAATAAACAAAATACATGCAAATTAATAAATTTTGGATTTAATGTTATTAAATTTCCATTCCCATCTGCTTATGCCTCCATCATAGACGTCATCACCTCCAGTTCTTCAACCTCTGGGCACTCTGGATTGGTCCACACCTTCGATATGGATCCCTCATTCTCTAGATTCACCAATTTTGGGCTCCACCACAGGTTTACTTTCCAAAGTTGTAGATGTACGACCAGAGGTTTTTTAGGAGAAGCCATGTACTTCTCATAGACCTCTACAACTGTTGGTCCCGATACAACACAATTTATCACAGTGGTGCTACAATTTTTACAACAAGGAAATCATAACATAAATATATTAACATAGATAGAGAGAGAGAGGGATCACCAAACGCCTCGAATTTTGAAATGGAGTTGGAATCCATCAATTCGATGCTTCAGCTCGCCCACGTTAAACATGACTCTAACCACACCTCGTAAGAACATTTCATCGGCCCTTCCAGAGATGATTGTCTCATAAGATGTGGTGGGATAATGCAATGTGGTAGGAGGAGGCTCAGCATTCCTAACAACAAAATTGTCCGTCAGAATGATCTTATACGGATCTGGCATTGCCCTAACCAGCCATTTGTTCTCAATTACGCGGAACAACATCATCAAGAACCAATTATTCTCCGAGAGAAAGGCTTCATAGTGCTTCACACTTGTGCTCTTTATGACACATTCAAGACATCAACCCTACACGTATGCACACACAAAATCATTCCTAACTATTTATAGCCAAAAAAAAGATCTATTAAAGCCATATATTCAATACTTACTTTGCTGTCGATGAAGATGACCCCAAGCCATCCGTTTGCTTTAAGGAAACGACGATCAACTTTCCCAAGGACGCACCATCCATTTATCCATGGGTTAAGTTCAGAAAATGAGTGATAACGAGAATCCATTAATGATTACCCTAATTTTTTAGAGGTTGAGAAAGAGAGAGAGAAGGAGAATTGCAGTTACAATAATAATAAGTTTCACGTTTGAAGTTTCAAGAGTGAAAAAAAAGGACTCAGAACGGAAGAGAGAACAGAAATAAATAGAATAGTTTTGCCAGTTAATGAATGCAATGATGAAATGACCCGAGTTGATGCATAGGATAAGACAAGACTCAAGTAATTGATTATGTGTCCACTAATAGCAGTAACTCTCTATATCATCACGATTCTTGATCTTCATTACACCTCCCCCTTACTTTTAATATAAAATTTAATGACAAACTACTATTTTAGTTTTTCTGCTTTTACTATTTATATGAGCTTGGGTTTATAATATTGGTGAAATGTAATTGGATTGGATTCGAACATATTGAACATATTGTAATAATTTTTCTAGTTTTCCAATTTTACTAAAATATAGTTTTTCTAATTTTCCATTTTACTAAAATATGGTAATAGTTTTTCTAATTTTCCAGTTTTCCTAATTTTTCCAGTTTTACTAAAATATGGTAATAGTTTTAATAGTTTTCCAGTTTTACTAAAGGTATAGTTTTCCTAGTTTTCCAGTTTTATTAAGCTATAGTTTTCCTAGTTTTCCAATTTTATTAAAGCTATAGTTTTCCTAGTTTCCAGTTTTACTAAATCTATAGTTTTCCTAGTTTTCCAGTTTTACTAAAATATGGTAATAGTTTTTCTAGTTCTCTAGTTTTACTAAAGCTATAGTTTTCTTAGTTTTCAAGTTTTTCTTAAAAGAAAAAATAGAGTTAATATAGTCAATAAGAATATAAAAGATAGCCAATTAAACAGGGAGTCCGCAAACTAATTCATTCTTAATTGTACATAGTTGTCTCTAAACAGTTACGATCAAGAATCTCAATTTTACATCGTTTTCGAATCCTTCTTACCCCTAGTCAATCGATCACTTGGTGCAGTGACAGCTGGTGCAGTGACCCCTGGTTCAATGACAGCTGCATCTGCCTTCCGCTTCTTTCCTTTCCGTGTCAACATACCCTCGTTTTCCACTCTTGGAGCTTCCTCTACAGTTATTTCTTATGTATCCTGCAATCGAATATAGTTGAACATTATTTGCGCTAAATTTTCCTTTTTCATATAAGAAATTAACATTTTATAACTCGTTTACCTTTGCGTTGTCTCCTGAAACATCCTTCCTCGCAGCTAATTGGTCCTTTACAATTCCTTCCAATACTCTGACTTTTTCCTCCAACCCATCAACCTTCTCCACTATCTTCTCCTCTATTTTATTCAATCGATCTTACATGAGCTTGAACCCATCTTTCATGTCTTTTTCATCATGTTCAGAAAACCAGAATCAATCTCTGGACGTTTAACTCTCAGTATTAAATCATTGCATGCATTCCCACCTTGCTCTTCTTCCCTTTCTTCCTCTTCTTCTCGGCCAACCACATCTTTCTTGTACATCTCCTCAAACCATACGGGTTTACCTTCTCTAATACACTCCATCCAACCGTCAACAATGGGATCAGGCGTAACTTCATCATCTTCATTTTCCGTGATTCCATTCAGAAGAGTTTTTCCTTCATCCGATGGAGTCAAGATGCTTAAAATGACCTACCTGGTCCTGCACATCCTAGGACAGCTATCCCTCCCACCTTAATTTATTTCTCAGCATTTGATTGCCAATTGGGGAATTGTCTCAAATGCTAAAATATACAGTTAGACACATTTATTTTGACTTAGCTCTCGGCTCATAAAATAAAAATTAAATATTAACTATACTAATTTTAATTTACCTCCAAAAGAATAATAAAACTTGGAATCGGCCACGTTGCCCCCTTCTTCACTTCCCCATTAAAATAGTTTATCTTGCGGTTGATCTCTCTAATCATATTCTTAAATGAGTATCTCTCCCAAGGAAATATCTCGCAAAAATCAAGATCATTTACTGCTCATAGAGCGAATGGGTCCACTATCGTAGCACCTGCTCCAGTCGCCTTTGTTTGTCCTGATATAATGCTCGTTATGAAGTAGAGCACCGCCATCTTCAACCTATCAGGACAAGGTCCCATTTCAAGAAGCTTTTCTCTCACCTTTCATACCGGACTTTCTCTTTATTGAAATGCTTATTTGCAAAGCTCATGTTGCCCGCTACCAAATAATCAACAGGGTATAATCTACAGTCAAATCCAGATATCAATGTGTGTTCTCTTAGCCCATAGCGGATGGGTACTCCATTCACAACGAACCAAAGCTAGTTTTTTTTCTCTGTCCTTGCATTTCGAAGAACGAGCATCCACAATCCCATAAGTTTATGGCTTTTGTCCTTTTCCATGTGGAAAATATGTTTGAACTGATGATGATTCCCAAACCAACGCTCCTCCTCTTCTGTCATATACTTGTTAGTGTTGTCAATGTTCCGTACATAAAACACCTCGTCGACATCTTTATTTTCTTCTTAAATATCGGCGAGTAAAAATTCATTTTCAGAGGTTTTAAAACCCCCCTCGTTTCCTCTTCCAAATCCTGGATATAACATTCACAACCAATTATAGTTTCACCTAATTTGACGATTTATACTGATTCTACCAACTAGCATAATTTTCTATAGTTTTACTACTTTTACGGATTGCGCCAACTAGCCAAAATTTTCTCTAGTTGTACTACTTCTACGGATTCCTCAAACTTTCTATATATCTTCAGCGGGAAGACGGGGTGTATCCACCCAGAAGTTATGAAAACTGGCTCTATACACATGGAATTTCGACCTCTTACACCACCTACACAAAAACTTCATTCCTAGTTATAACCACGTAAAAACTTTGATTCTGGGTTAAACCACCTAACCGTCTAATCTTGATGGATTCTGTCTAATTGATTTCTAAACCGTATTAAAATCTAACTTAAACTAAATGATGAATTTAATGTGGTCTAGAACAATTGATTTGGACAGTAAACTAAAATAAAATCTCTAAACCAAAAACCAAATATAAACCAGATTAATAAAATCAATATATCCTCCAGTTTTCTCTCTTTCGTCTTTTATCACTCTAAAAAAAACCTGAAAATCAAAAACTCAGTTTCCCGGTGATATTGAGCGAAGGAAATCCACTGCTCTTTTTTGTTTATTAAAAAGATTAATACTGAATTAAAGTTTGATTATATTGAAGTTTTGATTGTTTGTTTTTATTAGCCATGAGGACATTAGTCTACAGGATCCTTCTTTCATGACAGAAGCATCACACTTGGCTTCGATTGAGGTTGTTACCGGAGACACCGTTATTTCCAGTGAGTGTTACATAAAGAAAATCAAAGTGTTACTGATAGTTTTTATTCTTTATATATATGAAACGAGTTAATATTTAATAATTCTGTGGTGTACCTGAAAAGAATTAGTGAAAGAGCAAGAGAAATGGAGCTGTAAGAAGACGCATCATCATCATCACTACTCTCCTCCGAAACTCCCATTCGCATATAAATTTACCTCTGCTTTCATTCTCCATCTGAATTGTGAAGCTTTAATCGATCATCGACAATGGCTGCTACCACCGAGAATCTCCCTCAACTCAAATCCGCCGTCGATAGCCTTACTGAAATGAGGTTCGCCTTCGGATTCGATCATTTTCTTCTTTCTTTCCGTTTTCCAGCAAATACATTGGATCTTCTTTGTGTGGTCGTGGATAGATCTGACGTTTGGTGATTACTTGGACTGACATTTTCCAGAGCTTCTCCCCACCGCCACGTGCCTCCCTCCATCTCAGTCTCACGAGCTTCCAGCTCCAACGCCGACAGGAGTGTTCTTCCTCCCACTTCGACTGAGGTTGCTACCGCAGAAGTACGCCGGTGGCTACAACACTTTGTAGATTCCCAGTTTCCTTAACCGATATATGCAGCGGAGGCGGAGGATAGATCCCTCGGTTCTTATTTTCTTTCTGTAATCACAAATTAAAAAACCCAGTTTCATATCCCTCGGTTCATGTCCTTCGCTCAATACGGTTTTTATTAATCCTTTTAGTAATGACAAATTGGGTTTATGTTAGGTTTTTGGTTTAGAGATTTTATTTTCGTTTACTGTTCAAATCAATTGTTCTAAACCACATTTAAATTCATCATTTGGTTTAAGTTAGATTTTAATACGGTTTAGAGATTAATTTGACGGAATATGTTAATATTAGACGGCTAAGTAGTTTAAACCAGAATCAAAGTTTTTGTGTGGTTATAACCAGAAATGAAGTTTTTGTGTAGTTGGTATAAGTGGTCGAATTTCTGTGTGTATAGAGCCAATTTATATAGTTTTTGGGTGGATACACCCCCGTCTTCCCTATCTTCAGCACAATTCGAGTACTCCACAATTCTAGCTCCAATTTTACTCTACTTCTACTTACAGCAGTTATGTGGACCTCTTTCTCGTTTGTTTGGGTTGCAGTTTGATCGCCCTCTTTTATTTCTTCTTTTTCTTCATTTCTTCTCACGGCCTTTCCTGTTCTTTTATCGTCCTGATAAACAATTAATTCAAGGGAAGTCGTCAAACGTACACTCGGTCCTTCAACACACGAATTCTTCGTACTCGGTTCACCTTCAAAATGAACCTTCTTCTTGACATAAACCTTTGGGTTCGATTTCTTTCTCATCATTTCATTCATCATTTTCTTTTCTTGTCACTTTACTAATAAAAGGAGAAAACGAGCTCAAAAACTGTTCTACTTGGTGAAACTCGTGAAACTACACAAAAACGTTTCTAAATTTGTGAAAACGGTTTCAAATCGCGTTAGGGATTTGATTTTTTCGGGTTAGATCCAAAATACTCGAAGAAGTATGGGTGGACGGATAAAACTCAGGTATAAGTTGTAATTTTTTTAACTTAGTAAGAGTGAGCCAGTAATAAACCAAGATAAATGATTTAATTTAATTCATTAAGAAATTCAAAAAAAAGACTGTGTCCTTTTCAGATTTCCATTTGAGATTTAAAGGCATACGAGATCAAAATTTGAATGACTTCCTGGTAGGTCACCCATCTTTTGACTACTTCAGCTCAAACACGCTTAATTCTAGAGTTTTTGCTGGATGTGCAACGGAAAATGTAAGTGCATTTTAGTATAAAGTGACATAGGTAGCCAAATCAGTTCTTTAAACTCTCTATATAAGTTTTCATATAGTAGAAATCGGGATATTACACATACCAGTTAAATTTAACAGTCTTGCAATGCAAAAAATTATGTAAACTACTGAAAATGGAAAATGACTAGTCATCTCTCTTTCTTTCTTTTTTTGCTGTTGGCTGATTTTCACTAAATTTGGAACATAAGAAGAGCTCACAAATTGGCTAGGTAACCTCGGTGGATTCAAAACTACTCCGAGGTTGACAGATTTGAAGTATCCACCATCTCCAATGATGTAAGCCATTTGGTAACGACGCGGTCTCGGCGGTGCCCTTACTGAAAAACACGGCGACTTAATTTCTTTTCTTTATCAATGAAGAAGCTACTAGCTTCATAGCACCTCAAAAAACTATTTGGTACGCCATTAATTAGACTCAAATCCTGTTTCAAAAATGTGCTCCATGATACAGCATTAGACTCAATCATAGTCGAAATCCAAATCTCTATATAATCTCAGGCATGGCATAGTGATTATATAACATAGAGAGCTTATCATATCTCTTATATAAATTCCATAAGTTACTTCATCCTTGCTGCTGCTACTTTTTGGCCCAAAAGATGATGCTTAAACATATTGTTCCATCTTTTACAAATAGGGTCCTATTTGTTTGCTCAGTTGGAAAGTCCATCTGGATGGAAATGAGTTCTGAATCCATGTAGATGGTTCATCCAGATGGTCCATCTGGATGACTTCCAAAATCTAGGAAAATTTTAAACATCATCTGGATGGATTAGATTGGAGCATCTGGACGGAGATGGAGATGGCCAAAAATAACAAATGATAAATATACTATTATTATCTAAATAATAAATGACAAATATTTCCAAAGAGTTATATATTTTCACTAAAATCGTAAAACTATAATCTTCCGCTAAAAGTACAAAATCATATTTTTCGCAAAAACCGTAAAATTATGTTTTCCGCTAAAATCATAAAATTATATTTTTTCACAAAAATCAGTTTTTCGACCAAGTTAATTATAAATTTTTTCTTTTTATTTTAATTTGATGTTATTAGAAAGGTAAATTTTAAAAAATTTCAAATATTATTTGAATTTTTTTACTTTTAAATATATTTTCGATTAATAATCGAGTTAATATGGTTATATTTAATAATAAAAATGTGAATAAATAAAAATATGGGTATTTTAGATATTTGTCTATTAGATGGAGATAAACTTTATAATCAAATGGATATACAAACAAATTCATCTAGATGATTCAGTCAGATGGATTATCAAAACTAAAATGAATAACATCTAGATAAATCATCATGATGAAACATCTAGATGGAGCAATTAGATGGAGATTTAGATGGAGAAACGAACAAGGCTTAGAACGCACAGCATAAAGAGATGTCAATGGGACCCTTGAGGAAATATCCTCAACTAAATCTCTTGCAATATCAGCAATCGTCGTCATTCTTCCAACTTTCTCCAGAGATTTTGTTTTGTTCTTCAACGTTTTCTTTAGCCGCCGATGCCTACCGTGTCAATGACGAAACCTTGTTTGTAGAAATATTATATTGTTGGGCTTCTAATAAACTTCCGTTTTGGCCCATTGTAGTTAAGCCTAGATGTTTTGATTTTAAACCGATCGTAATTTGTAACGGCTCAAAGCTTTTAAAACCGGTTTATGGAAAACCAATATATCCGGTCGATTGTAATGTTTGTACAATTACAATACATCTTAAAACCCTCCGGTTCAGTAACACTGAAGACATTGATTACATTGTCTTATCCTCCTGAAGGCTTCATTTTTCTTTAAATAATTCATCAGTAACTCGTCGCTATTGATGGTTGGTTAGTGTTACTTTCTCTTTAGAAAATAAATATTGAAACTTTGGAGCTATTTTCAGCATTTCAATAAAGAATTTAGAAAAGGAGCAACAAGATTACTTACAACAAACAAGTGACAACATATAGAGATATCAAACTACTGCAATACCGGTTCTTACTTTTGGAAGACTATAAGCAAAAAAAAAAAAATTGTTGCCTCTAAGGTTTGAACCTGAGCAATCTAAGTATAATATTTATACCACTAGACCAAACAAACTTCTCTAAAAGTTGGGCTGAAATTATTTATAATATTAAGAGGATGGAAGCTAATGCTTCTTCAGCTTCCCCCAAGGGCCTGACTACTGTTTGCTCTAAGGTCTCAATTTATTTGGTGTTATAGATCAAATTGTAATCTGATTTTATTTGGTTTGGTTTAACGGTTTAATTAGACTTTGAATATTGATGCATACCGGACTTGCCAAAAAGAATTTAAAGGCCATACCAATCTTTGACGTATTGAAAAAGAAAATAAATGACTGAAGAGACTGGGAGTTTGTAGGTAACTAAGCAGAGAGCTATGCTTGATAAAGAAGTTATAACCAAAATCATAAAGAAAAATACTAAAAGCTCTGACTATAGCCGCTTATATCATTTATTTGAGCTTCGGCAGTGCCAGTTTCTCAGAAGTGGTCCCTTCTTATTCCATTTTTATTTTTGTATTCTACTATTTTCTTAACTCTTAAAATTCGAACATGAGATTTGACACTTAAAGCCAATGATCGTTGACTAACAGAAACTCTCACTTCCTCACAAGAAAGTGGTGTGTTGTCCTCTTAAACTCGCCTGTTAGAAAAGCTGACAAATTCAATATTTCTTTGGCCACCAGAATCTTTGTCTCTCTCTCCATATCTTTATGTACATCTCTCTTATAACTCCTTCTCTTCTTATACCACATTTTCTTTGTTTATATTCCAAACGCACAAGTAAAAGAAGCTAAAGAAAGTTCAAATGGAGATATCAAGAATGCCAAGAAACGTTTATGAACCTTTAAAGGTACAAAGATCACTCTTCTCTTTTGCTTTACAAATATTCTTCTGTTTCGAATGTATTTTTTTTGTTGATATAAACGCTTCTTTTAATGTTTGGTTTTATGTAACAGACATACTTGCTCAAGGTTAACATCAACTGCCATGGATGTCAAAGGAAAGTGAAGAGAACATTGAGAAAAGTTGAAGGTGGGAGTGTCTCTTCTCTTGCAACTTAAGATTATCTTGTGAATCTAAGTCTTATTCCGTACGAATCTTTTTTTTTCATGGATCTTGGTTTCAGGTGTTTACTCTGTTGATGTAGACACAGATCAACAAGTAGTGATTGTTAGAGGGAACTTAAATCCAGAGACTTTGGTCAAGAAGTTGAACCGAAGAGGAAAGTATGCGGAGCTTTTGTTCATGAGCCCTATCCATATGGACCAGTTTGTTAATCATCAAGCTGGTTTTAACCATGACAACAGAAGCTTGAGGAACACACACTACAATTTCGGAAGCAATCACTTTAACAATGTCCCAAGTTACGAAAGGCAGAGTCTTAATCACCAGAACGATGAAGAGATGATGATGCTGAGGATGGCGAACAACATGAAACCTGTGATGATGAACGATGCAGATTACTTTCAGATGAGCGATTCTTCTGAAGATCTCCAAGAGCTGTTTGGAGAAACAGCGGGAAGACACAACTATGATGAAGTGGAGCATCCAAATCTGATGAGGAACATGGAGCTTGGATATTCTAATGCATACCCTGCAGCAGAAACAATGAACATGCAGCTTGGAGGAAGAACTGATAATATGATGATGAATGGGAGAGGTTTCCGCAGTCAGATGATGAAGGGTCCAACTTCAGTTCCTGAGTTTATGAATCAGGAACAGTTCAGCTCAAGGCAACTTAATGGGTTCTACTACTGATTGAAGAAGTTAATAGCTAAAGAAGTCAGTTTAACCAGATATGTGTGTTTCACCCCTTGGGTTTATTTTAACCATAATAGACTAGTAGTATAGTGTTTTTGTATTGTTTAAATGTTGGTAAAATGTGTGAAAGAACTAAATATATTATGGATATGGCCAATGAGTCTCATCTGTATCGTTGGTCAATTGATGCAAATGTAGCTTACCTGATATTTGTTTTTTTTGCAAACTTTTACTAGATTCACTGTCAATAAATCATGAAAACTAGTTTTCTCTTGCGGTTACAAGCAATGATTGGTCAGGTTTACTAAGAACGTCTAAGGATAAGTGGAAGCAGGACAGTGCAGAAGCTTGTAGAGATAGATGAGTCGCCTCTATGTGCTGTCGGGAGGTGCACGTTTAGATCAGACTCAGAGACTAACAAAAGCACAAGTACAATGTAAATTCGCAGAACAGGGTTGCCTGAAATTGCAAACAAGATTACTACAGGACAGAGAGGAACATAAACAAAAGCACAAGTACAATGTAAATTCGCAGAACAGGGTTGCTAGATGGTGATGGCACCGTTCAGAGCAGACGGAGAAAACCAACGAAACGAGAGGGGAGGAACTTGTGGTTCATGCTGATGACTGATACAAAAAACATGAACTTGATAATACTCTTTTTCTGTTATTGTAAAAGTATTAACACCAACAAGTGTATGGAAGATAAGTATCAAAACCAAACAGTCCAAAGAAGAAACTTTCTAATATGAGCTCTTTAACATCCGTACTCTGAAGTCTGTAACTGTATTATATGCATGAAGGATCGTGCAGCATAATCATTGTATCCCCAACAAAGAGATCTCAACTAACTTACCCTCAGAATCATATCTATGTTTTCTTAATTTAAGAAGGAATGTTACATTTTTCACCTGCTTCAACTGTATCTTTCAGCTTTCAGTTCGACACTTGGGTTTCGAATTTCATCCTGGCTTTGTATCAATCTAATCTCTAAACTGCTTGAAGCGGGATAAAACCCAGCTCGTTTGTAATCATCAAGCGTCCTTCGCAGAAGCGCCTGCTCACAGTAACAGAGATTGAATCATTACTTTCTACTTCTTCCAACAAAAAATATATTCAGCAGAGCTCCAAGAACTTTGTGAATAATAATAACATTGTAAGAGAATTTGGTAACTTTTACAAGTTTAGAAGATTACCTGCAACGTTGAAACTGCAAGCTCAGCTGCTTTGTCGAGATTGTCAGGGTATTTCTGGATAAATTATTAAAAAAGAAACATCAAAACGTGTAAGGAAAAAGGATAGAGAGTATTTTTCTTTCACATGGAAATGAAAGAGGCATTACATTACTCCAACCAAGTAGAAGAGCAGTCATGAGATCTCCTGTTCCCTGCAGGTGGTGTTTAGGAAAGTGCATCAATTTCAGCATTTCACAGGTAACCTATTATCATATTTTAGCCTTAATGTGTCGGTATCACTAGAACAAAAAGGTTCTACTTGCCAAGCACTAGCAAACCCATTGAGATTGAAAGTTACTTGTCTGTACAAACATAAGTAGTGTTATGCTTATATTGAATGTGTTCAAGTAGTGAAGTGCATACCGTAAAATAAGCAGGGATTTTTTCTATCAAAATCTTGAATTGTTCAGGCTTCTGACCCTGAGGTTGAAACACTAAGATCAGTTAACTCGAAAGCCACTCTTTTATCTGAATTACAAGATACTAAGAAGGCTAAAGGCTAGACTATCTTGATGCTGTGTCAGTAACCTACCTTTTCTTTCTGATGGCTTCCAATAAGCAATAGAAGGCCTCCTATAGTAATGCTAGTGATTACCACCTGCCAAGCATTAAAATCAGCTATATTTATAGAAACATAAAAGCTAATCTTGCAGGCTATGCAAAACGATTTTCCACCTTTCAAAGTAGGATATAACCAGCACTAAATTATATGGAACCCCATTTCGGAAGGGTTTCTAACAAATGGAACCAGTTGAGAAAAGGTTGCAAGTTTAATGGAACAAACCTTTGAAGGACCAGCTGCATGAAGAATAGCACAAGCTTCTCTGCCATCTTCCTCAGAATTTATCCTATAATATTTTAGAAATGATGTTTGGACCCATTTCAAAAGAAGAATTTACATTACAGAATCGCAAGTGGCGTATTCATACTTTAGCTAATAAGATAATGATCAGCTAACATGAGAGCATGAACTTCATAAATGCAAAATATATAAACTCTGGTGCATAAACTGATTAAGGGTGCAAACTAGGGATCCAAGACAACCACTTTAAACGCAGATCTCATTCTAATACCTCATAGGTTAAAGAATGCGAGTTTTGGTAGTGAAAAAGTACCTTAATCCTGTTAATTTCTCTGCCTCAAACTGGTTAGGAGTTAACATAGAAGCCAGGGGAACAACCTAACCAAAAAATAATACCATCAGGAGCGTCCATATCAATTATTTGTTATATCATCAAGTGCAATTGCTAAATTGGAAAAAAAGTATGTGAACTCGACAATCGAATCATTTATGCTGAGAAGAGGGTAGTATACAAAAGTAGTTTATCAATAGATCAAATTGAGAGTACAAGATCACTTAGTTTATTAATGTCTCGTTATACCTTCTCACGATAAACTTGTACCAATTCTTCAGGTACATACAACTTTCCTTCATCACCCATCACCGGATCACATACTAAACAGGAGCAGACTAATATTAGCATAATTTTTACCATTTAAGAGATCCAAAACATGGTTACATAACAGACATTGTGTCCAGTTTCTTCAGGTACAAACACAACAGAGATAGAGCCTAACTAATCTTTGTTTCAATTCTTCCAAGATATCCAGAACATACAAATCTTTTAAAAGCAACTAGAGAAACAAAAAGATTTTTGCATGCATAGCAAATTCACTCACCATATGTAAGATTCGGGTTTACGGAGCGAAGCTTATTGATAACTTCCAAAATTGTATTCAGAAAAGACACTGATCCAATATAGCCTGCATTCAAAAACATAAAGAATCAAAGATCTAAATATAAACTTCTACTGCTGTGTAGAAATATCATCCACAAACACACTCAGATCTGACTAAAGCTACTCATCCTGCTTTCAAGAGAAATGCTCATTTGCAAGAACTGCCTTAAGACAATGTTGGCAGCATAATTTATAAAAATATATTCACACAACTTATTGTAAGACAGAATTTGGAAAGAAGTAGTGTCGTGATACAAATATTAGCAGAAAATGTTAAAAAGGCCATTGCCCGTTTACGTAAGTAGATCCATATTCTTAAATTCTAAGCATCCTCAAACGTAAAGTGAGTTAAATCAAATGGTGCTACTGAAAAGGCATAAGGCGGTATAGTTCATATATATGATTTTTCATCATATAACCACACAGAAAAGAGATTAACTGAAATCTTTAATTGCTACCTGTTAATACATGAGTGTAGAACAATAAATCGTTTGCTTCAAGGCCTTCAATCAAATCGCACAACTGTTCACCATTCAAAACCTGTCCTTTGAATGTAGGATACCCTGCAAAAAGGTTTTTATCAGCCAAATTAGTTGATTCACATACACTAACGATGACATATTTTTTATCAGTTGTACGAGTTTGTCATCTATATTACTGTAACAGAATCGTACCTGTATGGTTCGAGAACTGTACTGAGTTTATTGGATCCACATCATACCCCAACAATTGTAGAGGAAAGACAGCTGACTTGTTGCCAACATATCCCTAAGCAAAGGATAAGCGTAAAAGACATCACATTTATTATGGCAATAAACCAATCAACAGATAAAATAATTACATTCCAATTATTCTTTTATCGACAAACTGGTAAGTTCATGAACAGAGCATGACAATTTTCGTACACATCAAACTATTTACTTCAACTAAAAACAAAGTCTGGACCTTTCTTCAATGATCCAATAACTACAAGTAGAAATCTTCAAACTTTTACTAATCATAATACACTTTGACCTCATACCATCCCAAATTCAGATTCAAATTCTCTAGGAACTGAGCATGATGATGATTCTTACACATTAAGCTCTTTACTTCAGCTAAAAACAAAGTCTGGACCTTTCTTCAATTATCCAATAACTAAAAGTAGAAATCTTAAATCTTTTAATAATCATATTACATTTTGATCTCATACCATCACAAAATTCAGATTCAAATGCTCTAGGAACAGAGCATAATGATGATTCTTACACATCAAGCTCTTTACTTAAAGTCTGGACCTTTCTTCAATTATCCAATAACTACAAGTAGAAATCTTAAACCTTTTAATAATCATATTACATTTTGATCTCATACCATCCCAAAATTCAGATTCAAATGCAGAAGAGAGAAACATGTGCTATGTGTTTTGTAATGATAAGACACAAGTGAGAAATGTACATAAATTTCTCCAAAAATAAAGAATGAGAGATTCAAAAACAAACCTGTACTGTGTGGGATTGGATACTAAGAACACGGCCAGTATCAGAAGGGAGAGCAAGCGAGAGAACAGGAGGTGTCGACATTCTCGATCTTTTACGGATCCTATAGATGAACTCGACAAAAGGTATATCAAATTAAAATCACAATTTGAATTGAAATTAATACATATAAACGAAAAATGGATAAAGGGTTTTCGAGATTAAACCTAAAGTTTCGATTTTCGTTGAAATTAGGAGATCTAAGAGTGGTGGTTGTCGTCAGAGAGAATGGCATCAAGAAGCTGACCTTTAAGATAGCGTCTTGTTGACCAGCGGGAATTATAATACTGTGCTTTTTAAAACCGACCGGTTTGGACCGGTTTGAAGCAAGAAAACTCACTGTTTAAAATATTCGGTTGAGTAGATCGGATTGACGTAGAGCCTCTGTAAATTAATATAAAACGAAAAATTAATATTTTTTTATAAATTAATAAAAAAAATTCGATTTCTAGATCAATATTAAAATTGACAAAATCCGATAAATTAATAAACTAATATTTTTTATAGAAATCATATATAAAATATAGTCATAATAATAATATAAATTAATAATTAGATAGATTTATGCATACATAGATAAAACAATTTACCAATATATGATTATAATATTATTTTGTACTTTAAATTAAAATTCATTAATGTTTATTTCTAATAATTTTTATTGTAGATCCACCACCATTGAAAAACAATAAAACATTAGAGATAAACATTAATGATTTGGTTTTTTATGGAATGTTTCACATCGAAATGATGTGTTATTTTAAGGATTCTGCGGTTTTATGTGATCTCTCTTATAATGGTTTTCAGATTTGTTTCAAAAGCAGTCTTTTATGGTTTCCTCTAACAGAAGTTTCGATCTTTGGTTTCAGGATATATGAGAACAACACGATACAAATTTGGAGATTGTTTTGAATTTTGGTTTGGATTCTGGTACTTTGGTTTGGATTCTGGTATTATGTTTTGGATGATGAGTTTTTTCCATATATATTATGTGGTAACAATTTTGGTTTATCACGCTTTATGGGTTCCAGATCTAGAAAGACATATTTGTAAAGCTGAGTTAGACAAGATTCATGTTCTGATTTTGAAATGGGAGGATATCATGGATAGATTATGTTTTAAGAAAAAGAAGTGTAGCGTAGGTAAAGAAACATTATCTAAAAGAAACATTAAAAAAGAGTTTACGTCTCGTTTATATGAAATCAGTTTTTGCTTTGATAAAATCGTTAATAAAAACGATTCTCTTTATGGCTTAGATTTGTGTCTCTTGGTTAACAATTTTGGAATAAGAAAACAGGTGTTACTAAGTAAAAGACTGGTTTACAGACTTGTTTTACGGTTTATACGAAGATTTCTAAGTTGGTTTTGCTTTATCTGTTACCTTTGATTCATTATTGTCTTCAGCGATCATCGATTCAATTCAAGGTTTACAGGAATAAAAAACTTTACATCCTGGCCTTCCTCAAATGGTTTCCTTACACCCGAAACGCAAACTCCTTTCAGCAATAAAGGAATATTTTTGGTTTTAGTTGGTTGTTGTAGAATTTAAGAAGATTCTCCTAAATGCTCGACAAAGGTGGTAATTGCTAAAGGATGGACTTTGTCCTATGGCCCCTTCATAACCGTGATGAAGGCTGTCATGTTAATTATAAAATTAATACATTGGATTATCATAAAAGATCATGGAATTGGAAAAAAACTGGTCTTATCTCTTGGTTACAAGAGATATACCTCATCTTTCAATATTTAATTGGAACTGTCATTGAAGTTTTTTTGTTAAGATAGCAACTTGGCCACAAATTTATTTACAGGTCAAATATCTCTCAATGGTGGTTTTGGTTAAGAGAAATATAAATTTTGGTTTTCATGATACTTCAGAAACTTTGGAAAATTTTAAATGTGGTTTCAAAGAGTATTCAGTCTTCTCGTCATTTCTTGATTTTCATTGTTGGGTCTTTTCAAATCTGAAATGTGATTTTCTGCGCACCAAGTAATTTAAAGAATGCAAATTCTAAGTTGGAATTTTTAAGGTCTTGGTAGTAAATGGACGATAAGTCATCTTTGAGAAATTTGGTCTAAATATAAACCTGTATTTTTATTTCTTTCAGGGACAAAATAGGAATTTGGTTTAAATTAAAGAAAGATGAAGGGTAAATTTAACTGATTTAAAAACAAATAATATGATATAATTGGAAATCAAATATTTGTTATTAATTGATTTAACAATTTGTAGTTTTCATATAAGGAAAAAATATGATAAATTTGTTTAGATTATTAATTGATTGTATAATTCATTTAATAAAAATTATTTATCTTTTTATATAAAATAATGAGTGGTATATTTTATAATTAATCTAATTATTTAAACCGTTTTGAAAATCAAATATAAGAAGTTATATGGTGATGAGACATCATGTTGGCAAACTTGTTAATAACACATGAAGATTATAACTAATTTCTGAACTATTTTTTCCAAAACAAAATTGATGTGAATTTTTATAATTTATGTTTTTTTTAATTAATTCAAATTATAACAGATGTAAAAAAATTATATTTTTTATTATATGTTTGATGTGGTGATTTAATTTATTAAATTAAAAAAGATGATGGGTAAATTTAAATGATTTAAAAAATAAATAATATGATATAATTGGAAATTAAATATTTGTTATTAATTTATTTAATTTTTTTTATTTTTTTATAAGAAAAGAGTATGAGAGATTCTTTTTAGATTAATAATTAATTTTAACTGGAATCCATGCATGTGTGCCTACAGAGCTAGGAGCAATGCCTCCTTTTTCTCCCCCACAGAAGGAGAGTAATATTATATGATTCATTTAATTAATAAAATTTAATCTTTTTGGATCAAATCATGAGTGACATATTTTATAATTAATCTAATAATTTAAACCTTAAAAACAAACATAAGAAAATTTATGGTGATAACAAACTTGTTAATAATAAAAAAAGATAAAAGTTATTTTTTTTAAAAATGATTCTCAAATAATATATAGGAGATAAGATCATCTATATCACTTGCCCTACATTAAACGGGTTAGTTTGTAATTGTTTCCAAGTAACATAGTTCATATTATCTATACTATTAACACAGAAAAAAAAATATGAATTTAACATTATCTTCATGTATTACAAAGAATTCTATTAAAATATTAAAATTTATTAAAGATAATTTAGACTAAAAATATATGTAGACTATAATAAATTTCATACATTTGATCACATATGATCATGTAGTGATCAATTACCATAAATAAAAATATATTAATTAGATATATATCTAAATAATTTAGAATAATAGATCCAATTTCTCTAATTAATTAAAAGTAAAAATAAAAGTAACAAAAATAATATATATTAAATATTAAATCAAATTATAAATATAATTAAATAATATATCAATTATTTTTGTAAACCATATAGTCAAATTTTAGTAAATATACAAAGAAAATAACATAAAAATATATGTGGTAAATCTATATGAAGTAACATAAAAAAAATTTTAGTATTTTTAATTTGATATCTATATTATTCACATAGTGAAACAT
>KE156077.1:137968-165632 GCA_000411075.1 Sisymbrium irio
CTGAAAAAACCTCACCTCAAGAAGATCATTCATCAACACTCACCTCACCTCGTCTTCTTGATTGAAACCATGAATAGTAGTATCTATGTTAGTAACGTAGCAAAGTCTTTAGGATATCTAGAAGTTCTTTGTGTTCCTCCTGTTGGAAGGAGTGGTGGTTTAGCTTTAATGTGGAAGTCTTCAGTTTATGTGTCTCTCATCTCTAAAGATGAGCGCCTTGTAGATGTCATTGTTGATTTTAATGGAATGATCTTCAATTTTTCTTGTCTATACGGCCACCCAAATCAACAATCAGATCCTTGGCTCTTAATGAGAGACTTTAATGAGATTTTTTCTAACACAGAGAAGATTGGCAGACCATCTCGGGGTGATTGGTCTTTTAGGGGGTTTACAGAATGTATATCAAACATGTGGTCTCTCTGATTTACCTTTCATAGGCAATAAGTTTTCCTGGGTTGGTGAAAGACACACACATCATATAGAAGAATGTCTTGATCGTGTTGCTTCAAACTCAGAGTGGTTGGCATCAGTCCCTGCATCAAAGATAAAGTTTCTTCCTTTGGTGGGTTCTGACCATCGTCCAATGGTTATATCTATAGAGTATGCTGTGACATCTCCACCTCGCCAGTTCAGATTTGATAAACGTCTTCTTGACCAACCTCACTTCAAAGACTATGTAGCATCAGGCTGGAACTCCCGCAAACAAAATCAATATTTTTCTATCACAGAACAAATCAAGGATTGCAGACGCTCCATTTCAATGTGCCGTAGACACTCAAATCTGAACTCATCTCGACGTATAGAAGAGCTGGCTTTGGAATTGGATTCGGCCATGACCTCAACATCACCAAATATTAGAAATCACATCCACCTGATCAGACGTCAACTGGAAGCAGCTCTAACTGACGAAGAAACTTATTGGTTCCAGAAAAGTCGTAACTCGTGGCTGAAGAATGGCGACAGAAACACCAAATTCTACCATGCCTGCACAAAAGAGAGGTTTTCTATAAATGTTATGCTTTCAATTCAGAATGAAGACGGCGCACTAATAATAGCATACGACAATCTTGGATCCTTTGCAACAGACTTCTTCCAAAGTGTTTACACGAGTCAAGGAAATACCAACCTGGACAGAATTTTCGCAGATTTCCCACCTAGAGTAACAGAGACAATGAATGCTGCTCTAACAAAAGACTTCACAGAAGTAGAAATATTCCAAGCAGTTTGCTCAATTGGTAGTGACCGTGCACCTGGTCCAGATGGCTTTACTGCAAGATTTTATCAAGAATGTTGGGATGTAGTTGGTCCTGATATCATTACAGAAGCTCACCGATTTTTCTCTACCTCTACTATGCAACCAGGACTCAACCACAGAAACCTATGCCTGATCCCAAAGATAAATAGGCCTACAACATTCACAGACTACAGACCAATAGCGCTATGTAATATCATATACAAAGTCATCTCCAAATTGTTAGTCTCCCGTCTAAAAGGATTTCTGCATGCGATTGTCTCTGAATCTCAAGCTGCTTTCATCCCTGGAAGGATGGCCTCCAATAATGTTCTGACCGCCAATGAACTGATGCACTCTCTCAAATCTAGAAAGCGAGTTTCCCAGACTTATATGGCCGTCAAGACCGATATCTGTAAGGCCTATGACTTTGAAGAGGAGGTGGAAGGCTGTCCGTGGTCCATCTTGTTTGCGGTTTGTGTCTGGTGGAGTTGGAAATGGAGGTGTGGGTATGTTTTTGGAGAGACGGGTAAATGTAGAGATCGTGTTCTTTTCGTGAAAAACCTGGCGAAGGAGGTGTATCATGCACATGAGAACGAGAGGGTCAGAGGGGATGGAAGAGTGGAGGTAGAGAGAATGATTGCATGGAAGAGACCAATGGATGGTTGGTGGAAAATGAATACTGACGGTGCTTCAAGGGGCAATCCGGGATTGGCTGCTGCGGGAGGTGTCTTGCGGGATGCTTTAGGTAATTGGTGTGTAGGTTTTTCTTTACATATTGGTATATGCTCGGCGCAGTTAGCAGAACTATGGGGCGTATACTATGGACTTTCCTTAGCCTGGGATCGTGGGGTGAGGAGATTGGAGTTGGAGATCGATTCGAAGCTGGTAGTTGGGTTCTTGGCGGATGGGATTGCAGAGTCGCATCCTCTATCTTTCCTGTTACGTCTGTGGCATGACTTTTTGTCACGGGACTGGATAGTCCGTATTTCTCACATCTATAGAGAGGCTAATCGTCTTGCTGATGGTTTGGCTAACTATGGTTTTATTTTAGAGTCTGGCTTACACACTTATGATTTTGTTCCTGACTTTGTCAGAATGCTTGTGGAGGATGATTTCCAGGGAACTGCGTTCTCTCGGACTGTCCGTTTATAGTTTTGTTTCATTATTCTTTTAATAAAACACAGGGAGTAAACCTCCCTGCTTCATACCAAAAAAAAAAGTAAGGCCTATGACTGTGTTGAATGGAAGTTCTTGGAGAGAACTTTACTTGCTTTAGGATTCTCGGCTAAATGGATATCTTGGGTCATGGCAATGGTGACATCAAAATCATTCTCAGTTCTGATAAATGGAAATCCTCACGGCCATATTACTCCCACTCGAGGAATTAGACAAGGCGACCCGATTTCTCCGTATATTTTCATCCTTTACTCTGATATTCTGAGTCATTTACTGCAATCACATGCTGTCACGGGTAAAATAAAAGGAATCAAAATAGGCAATGGTGTCCCATAGATCAGTCATCTACTCTTTGCTGACGACTCTCTCTTCTTCATCCAAGCAAACTCACGCAACTGTAGACTATTGAAAAATATTTTCAATCTCTATGAATCCGGCTCGGGTCAGAAGATCAATACTTCCAAATCAACTATTACTTTCAGAGCTCGGATACCTGGTGATCTTCAAGAACGCCTAAAGCTGATCCTCTTAATTCTTAACCAAGGTGGTGGAGGTAAATATTTAGGCCTCCCTGAACAGTTCGGACGGAAGAAATCAGATATGTTCAACGGCATCATTGAAACAGTAAAAAAGAGAACCTCCTCCTGGAAATCTAAATACCTTTCACCTGCAGGGAAAGAGATAATGCTCAAATCAGTGGCATTATCTATGCCGGTTTATTCAATGTCTTGCTTGAAAATTCCAAAACAAGTATTGGCTCAGATCACAAGCACCATTCGTGCCTTCTGGTGGAACAAAAATCACAATTCAAAAGGTATCTCTTGGATTGCTTGGGAAAGACTAAACCTACCGAAGTCTGCTGGGGTCTTGGTTTTAGAGATCTGGAGAAGTTTAATGATGCTCTGCTTAGTAAAAAAAGCACGGCGAATTCTACAACATCCGGAATCACTCCTCGTTCGACTATTTAAAGCAAAATACTTCAAAGACTGTACAGTTTTGGAAGCAAAAGAACAGTGTTTACAATCATATGGTTGGTCTTATATCTTACATGGGATAAACTTAATCAAACAGGGAATCATCACCAACATTGGCAATGGAGACTCTACAAGAGTCTTCCACGATAACTGGATACCATCCGCAACTCCCAGACCAGCAAAGCCAATTTCGTCGGTTGACCCCAACCTGCTCGTTAAAGATTTGATTACCTGCTCTGCAAATAATCGTGCTTGGAACCTTTTGGCACTCGAAGCACTCGCAACAGAAGATACAGAAGCAATCAACTCCATTGTACTACCTCAAACACATCTTCAAGACACAAGAGTTTGGTCACAAACTACTCATGGATCTTATTCAGTATGTTCTGGATATTATCTTGCTTGTACCTTGGATCCAAGTCTAGCTCATCTTGCTCCACCACATGGTGATCCCCACCTGAAACGTCCGATCTGGAAATTACCAATCCTGCCAAAAATTAAACATTTTCTACGGCGCTTGATCTCAGAAGCTCTACCTACATGTTCCCGTCTTCGCACCAGAGGTGTCTTATTGGACCCATGTTGTAAAAGATGTGGCTCTACAGAGGAAACAATTAATCATTGCTTCTTTTCTTGTCCGGTTTCGGTATCTACCTGGAGGGCACAACATATCTTATCTCCTACGGATTAATGGGGTACAAACCTAGAGGAAATTTTTTCTGCCTTAATAGATCGATCTCGAGATGCTATCCTCTCCCATGATCATCAACTCCTTCCCTTCTGGATCCTGTGGCGAATATGGAAATCAAGGAATGATCTCATCTTCAATGATAAACAACCGTCTCCATGGGATGATGCTCATAGGTCTCTACTCGAGGTACATGAATGGCTGCAACATACTTCTTCTACATCAGCGCCCCAACTACCGGTTCAATGTTCTTTCAAATGGTCTTCTCCTCTGGTGGATTACATCAACTGTAATGTTGCTGCGGCCTTTTGCCCATTATCATCATCTTCAGGTGGTGGTTGGATCTTCTGAAACCATTGGGGACAACCTCTCTTTTGGGAATCAAAGCGTATGACTCCTTCTTCTTCTTCAAGCTTGTCAAAGGGCTATTCAACTTGGCTTTTCAAAAATCATTTTTGAAAGTGACTGCCAAGTTCTCTATAACACATTAATTGGGAAGACCTCACACTAGCGAATACGAAACCTTACAGAAGACATCAAGATCACAACTACTATTTTAAGGAGTCACTCTTTAGCTTCAATGGCCGTGAAAGTAACAAGCCAGCTCATTATCTTGCCTCTCAAGGATCAAATTTAGCAATGTTTTGTACGTATACTTTTCTTTTGCCTTTGGAACTTCAGACCTTGATCCATTAAGATAATGTATCTTCTCCATAACTTTTCATAAAATTATTTGCCGAAAAAAAAACAAGTTGCAACAAAAATTATAATGGATTGGACTTCGATAAAGTTCGATTCGGTCTAAAATTTTAACTAACAATGTTAAGAAAACTAAAACCAAAAATTATTTAAAAAAAATAAAATAGAAAAATAATTTGTGAACAAGGATCCAAACCTAGTTCATCATTAAATGCGGGTAAACTGTGTATGGTTAAAAATGATAAAAAAGTTCTGGTACTAATAAACTTTCTTTAGTAGTATAATACTGGGTATTGGGTATGGCGACCGAGTATGATTTGGATAACCGCCTGCCAAATTGAATATTTCGTACCATGGGAGGTTAGTTATGGATCTATGGTCATTAGTCATTAAATAAACCTAGACAATTAGTGGTGATTGTTTTTAAAATGCTATGATAAAGCTTAAGTTTGAGAAATGTATCTCCGTCGACCGACTTTTTCAAGAATTAGTTGTTCAAAATTATTTAATTAATTCTCAACGTTAGACTTCATTAAGAAAGAAAAATCTCCGGAGTATTTCAAAGCTTCACACACTGATCATCAAATCATGAACCTATTTCTTATATATAACCTTTCTCAACATATATAAATAGCGTTGCATGCTTTAAGAGATTTATTCAATAGAAGAGCTAAGAAAATGGGGAACATTATAATGGTGAAGAAAAAGAAGGCAAAAGTGATGACGATCGACGGCGTTACTTTCCGGCTCAAAACTCCGGCAACGGTGCTAGACGTCACCAAAGAATATCCTGGCTTTGTGCTGTTAGACTCCGAGTCCGTGAAACGACATGGAGTTCGGACCAAACCGCTTGATTCGAACCATATCTTAACACCAAACAAAACTTATTTTCTAGTGGAGTTGCCTAACCTTCCTCAGGAGACGGTGGCAGAAGAGAGAGATACCATGAATAAGCTTCCGTACCGGAGAGTTATGTCCGGTATACATCTTGGCGCCAAGGAGCGTCTGGAAATGCTAATGCTTTCTCGTAGAACGGTTTCGGACGTTGCTTTCGCGAGATCTGACGGTCGAGATGGGCTTGGAGATGGACAGACGAGGGTGAGACTGAGGCTGCCTCGGTCTCAGATCATGAAGTTAATGGGAGAGAGTCATGATGCATCTGAAGTCGCGGAGAGGGTTATTGCTCTCTACCGAGAGACTTCTGGCGATGGTTTTCCCCGGAAACTTGATATTGCAGATTTGAAAATCAATTATAAGGCTCAAGAGGTAAATTTTATATTTATTTGTATATATTATATATATTCATATAAAATGGTCATTCACATTAAATTATGTTTTACTTTGTAAACATTCACACACGGAAAATCTCTAAACCGATCAATATTGAACTCAAAACTAAACCAAAATCCGAATTGAGCATTGTCATTAACAATCTTCAACAATAAATTGTCATAATTCTATTTATTCGAATAGCTGAATACATAGATAATTATATAATTCACGTCCGGATGTCATCTTGCGTAGATTATAATGCATTTAGTTAAAATACCTACGCTTATTTTCCAATATACACTTTTAAAAGTGTATGTATCTTCATAGTGATCTAGTTACTCAAGTATGCGTGAAAATGTATAAATAATAGGGAGTCAGCAAAGTTGTTGTTATCATCTCGAACAAAGTCGTTAGTCATTTAGGTCAAACATTGCTATCTATGTGTGTGCCATGGTCGTATGGATTAGTTGGAACAACCTCTCTTAGTTACTGAACATGTTGTATATGTCATGTTGGTGATGTTGACTGAAAGTACGTATAAACGCTTGAATAAAAAAATTTCTGTTCAATTGTCTAACAGTTATTTCAAGAAACAAATATATCAAGGTATTATTCTTACTATGATTATTATTTATTTTGGTATATAATAACACAAGAGTTCTATTGAATTTGAATTCAAAAAGTGACACAACTACATAACAATATAACACTAATTAAAATATCTAACGTATTTTGATCGATTGTTTCAAAAACAAATTCTTATAATTTCACATATTAAAAGTTAATTTATTTTCAAATATTTTTATAAAAGGTGGATGTAACTAGAGTTCACTCCATTTGTTATAAGCATTTTCCTTTGCAATTTAAAAATAACTTATTTAAAATACTAAAAGTATTGTTTTTTATTTAGGAAAATAAAAACATACACATTAGTTCTCACTTTAGAAGCCTGTCATACTGATTCCGAACCACCAAACTAAATTAGATATAATTTTTAACCTTTTTTTATACTGTATTCGTTGGAAAAAACAAAACACACACACCCACCACACTAATAGTCTATTATATCATGTAAATATACATGCAAACGCTAAAAATTACGATATTCACATGTTGCCTTTAATTCTGAAACATATCAACTTAATAATTAATTTAAAAAGGTTACGTACTTGCGTTAGACTGATTTATAGTTGGTGAATCATATAGTGGAAAAAATATTCCCTTTTTAGTGTAACAAGTTGCATTGAATGTGATGAAACTTCAGTTTGGTAAACAGAAGGGAGTACCAAATTATTTTAAAAAATTGCTGCTGACTCAAATAATATGCAGAACAGCAGAAGCATGTGAGGTTCGAGGAGAAAGGAGGGAGAGGAGAGATCGTTGTCTTGTAGAGTACAACTCAAGAGTAACAATTTATTATTGTCTAGCTAGAACTTTTATTTTTCCTACTTACATGCATTTGTTAGGACTCGTATTTGTTTTTCAATATATTTGGAATTATACTGTAATTACAATTTGGCATATGGTTACTAATACAAAAACATTACCAGATAAGAAAACAAAGTTGGCGTGAATTTTGTACTTCATCATCATTTTTTTTTTCAAGTTCTGATACATCGTTGCAAAAAACAAAAACAAAATTGCGATACATCATACATTTACTAGATTAGATGAACAATTTTGGGGACTCTTTCATCACAATATATACAATCAACACTGCCAAGATTTTGGCTGATTTAATTATCATTGGATTAACTTAAAACCTCTAGCATCATATCGAAAGATAAGAACAATCTACAACCAAAATGTTCGAAACAATGGTTGATTAGGAGCTTAAAACCCAAGGAGAAAGCAAAAGCACACTCAAAATAAGGCAAATGCTCTTTCACTTTTAAACGATCTTACACATGCAGCTATGGTTACACATTCACCTTAGTCACTTAGATTCAGTAAGCGTAGTTCCTAACACCTCTTGGTATGAACTCTCCTTCAAAGTTTGACCGATCCAACAAATTTCCAATCACAGTTTTAATCGCCAACTTTCGAAACTCCACCAAAAATCTATCAAACAACTCAACTCTCACCCTTTCTCACTTTCTCTGAGTACTTGGTGAAAAAGCAAGAGCTTTAGACAAACAACAAATATTATCTTTATAAAGGTAACTTACAAGAAACATAAATTAAAAACTTACAAGTAACTCAAAGAAAATATAATCTTTCACAAGCTTTTCAAGATCATACAAGTTATGAAAGCTTCTCTTAAGATTCTTTACAAGGAACTTTCAAACCCTTTTCTCTCTTAAAAATTATGTGCACTACAATGCATTTATCTCTAAAGAATCTATCAACACATATTTATACATAATAGATGTCGTAAGTCCTATGTTATTAACTTCTTTCCTTTTTGTTAATTACATATTCCTTTTATCTGTTTTGCGTTTTTGTAGACAATTTTTTTTTAGCACTTGAACTCTTTTTAACACATCTATTGATGCAGGAATAGCAATTTTCAAGTCTCTAAATCTTCTTGCTTTTCTCATTCATGTTTTACAAGAGAAATCTTCTGTGATACATCTTGTAACCTTTTGTAATACAAAAACCTTCTGTAACGCATCCTGTCGATTTACAAACTTCTGAAACTGCTATATTAATATTTAACGACTTTCACCTTGGACTCATCATTTCATCCAAAAAAACTTCTTGAATTCTTTTCTTATTCACTGACTCAAACATTTAAATTTAACTTCAACCTACATCCCTCCCAGTTCAAATCAATATAACACAGTCCGCGTCATGTCTTTAATAAAAGAGAAATGTTTAGCTACAAAAGAGTCTATTAGACTAATAACCTAATTAAGCCATCGATACAACTAAAACGTTGCTCAAGCAGCTCAATTACCTAAAACTGTCTTAATAAATTTTAGCGTTTGTAAGATAATTCTATCTTATTGATTTAAAATAATAATATGAAAATAAATTTTAGTCATTTTTTTTACACAAAATGCCATTGAATTGAATAATATAATTAAAATTTATTATTTAGAATAATTATAGAAAATCAGTTTTTGGTGAATATTATGAAAAATAGTATTTCTACTAAACATGTTTCCAAACAATACAATAGTTATACATGTATGATGTATCTAAACAATCCAAAAGTAATGGGTCATACATCTTTAATTAATTAAAAACCAAATATTAAAATAAAATTACATGTATTAAATTATCAAATCAAGTGATAAATGTAATTAAATAATTTAGTACATCAATTATTTTATAAATTTTACTAAGTTATCAATTAATCCATTATAATTATAATAACATTAAGAACTAATTTGACAGATCAAATGAATGGATTTTCTTATTTTAACTATCATTTATCATAATCATATTTATATAAAAACTGTAAATTTGATTTTGAAATCATTAAAAACAAACATAAATTATTCAATATGTAATCCTTTATCCTATAAATCACAAATCACTTGGCGAATCAAATTCTGTCACGTGTCATATGATTTACAAAATATTTATTAAAAAAAAAATTTATTAAAAAAGGATTTTTTTAATTAAAAACGATTTTTACTAAAAAAAATTTAATAAATAATTTCAATAAATAAATTTCTAAATTTTCTCAAAATTAACTTCGTACTTTAAAAAAAAAACTTTCACTTTAAAAAAGTAACCTCCCACTATTTTAAAAAATAACTTTCCACTTTTCTAAAAATAACTTCCTACTTTTAAAAAAAATAACCTCCCATTTTTTAAAAAAAATAACCTCATAATTTTTAAAAAAATAACTTCTCACTTTTAAAAAAGTGACAAATAAAAAATATTTTATTTTTTATATAAATTTTTATGTCTTAATTTACTTTTATTTTTTCATATTTTTTATTCTCAATTTTTTTATTTTTTATATTCTTTATCCGTTTTTTATCTATTTTATAATTACTTTTTAATGAAAACGAAAATGTCAAACTTTTTAAGAATCATAATTTCTATCATATTAAATTTATTTTTCGTAATTTTTTTATAAAAAAAATTATTTTTAAATGTATTTATAAAATAATATTCGTACATAAGCACGGAAGATAATAGTAGTATATATTATTCTGTAAAATATATAAAATCAGATCAAAACTATATCACATCATTTTTATAAAATTTATTTTGTTAAAATTAATTATCACAAAACGTGTTATAAGCTTTGAATGGAAGCGCGGTAAACGGCAGCAGTAACTCTAATATTTCAAAAACATAATAATTTAACACGAATCAGGATCTAGTTAAAATTAAAATTAAATAATAGAAGTTTGATCAACATTACAGTGAGAGTGAGGGTCTAATATTTCAGATTGGTTATCCGGCTAAGTTCCAAAGAATCAAAAACCGAAACGGTTTAGTCAAACCGACATAGCAAAATAAAAAAACCTGAAGCGATCCTGATCATCATCTCGTCATCATCACGTTCATCATTCACCCACTTACTGTCTTTGTTGACTCTCCGCTCTTCGAGCTTATCTCTCCGGCGATTGTTTTCTACCTGTCAAAACGGTACTTACTTTCATCAATTTTCTCAATTTTTATTTAGTTTGAATTTGATTCTACCTGAAATCTCATTATCTGCAAATGATCACGATTCTCTTAAAATGATATCTTTACGACATAAAGGACCGAACATGTCATCTCTTAACATCGATCTTGCGTAGAAATTCGCTAACTTTTTTTACTTTGGTTAATTAGTGATTTGATTAACGTTTAATGGTTTCACTTTGGTGATTAGTGTTTGGTTAATTAGTGATTTGATTCTTTATTGCAGAGAGAGAGTGAGTGAGTGAGATGGGGACTGTTGTTGAAGGAAAGTTAAGGTTTTGTATAGACAGAGGAGGCACTTTCACTGATGTCTACGCTGAGATCCCTGGACATTCAGATGGTCGTGTTCTCAAGCTTTTATCAGTGGATCCAGCAAACTATGACGATGCACCAGTGGAAGGAATCAGGAGGATACTTGAAGAGTACACTGGGAAGAAGATTCCAAGAACGTCCAAGATACCAACTGATAAGATTCAGTGGATAAGAATGGGTACCACTGTTGCTACAAACGCCTTGTTGGAGAGGAAAGGAGAGAGGATAGCTTTGTGTGTTACAAAAGGGTTTAAAGATTTGTTGCAGATAGGTAACCAAGCTCGTCCTGATATTTTTGATCTCACTGTTGCGAAACCCACGAATCTTTATGAGGAAGTTGTGGAGGTTGATGAAAGAGTTGAGCTTTCGCTTGAGAAAGATGGAAACTTGGAAGGTGGGTTGATCAAGGGTGTGTCTGGTGAGCTTCTTAGAGTTGTTAAGCCGTTTGATGAAGAAGCTTTGAGACCGTTGTTGAAAGGTTTGCTTGATAAAGGGATAAGTTGTTTGGCTGTTGTTTTGATGCATTCGTATACGTATCCGAAACATGAGATGGCGGTTGAGAAGTTGGCTTTAGAGCTGGGTTTTAAACATGTTTCTTTGTCTTCTGCGTTGACTCCCATGGTTCGTGCTGTTCCTCGTGGTCTTACTGCTACTGTGGATGCTTATCTGACACCTGTGATCAAAGAGTACTTATCGGGATTCATCTCGAAGTTTGATGATGAGCTTGGGAAAGTGAATGTTCTGTTCATGCAGTCTGATGGAGGTTTAGCACCGGAGAGTAGGTTCTCAGGGCACAAGGCTGTGTTATCTGGTCCAGCAGGTGGAGTTGTTGGTTACTCGCAGACACTATTTGGTCTCGAAACTGAAAAACCGCTGATTGGTTTTGACATGGGTGGTACATCAACTGATGTTAGCCGCTACGATGGCAGTTATGAGCAAGTTATAGAAACTCAGATTGCTGGAGCAATCATACAAGCCCCACAGCTGGACATAAACACTGTTGCTGCGGGTGGTGGGTCGAAGTTAAAGTTTCAGTTTGGTGCTTTCCGGGTTGGACCGGATTCCGTGGGTGCTCACCCGGGTCCGGTTTGTTACCGGAAAGGAGGGGAGTTAGCGGTTACTGATGCAAACCTTGTTTTGGGTTTTGTTATTCCTGATTATTTCCCATCCATCTTTGGGCCTAACGAAGATCAGCCATTAGATGTAGCAGCAACAAGAGAAGCATTTGAGAAGCTTGCAGGACAGATAAACTCATATAGAAAAAGCCAAGATCCAGCTGCAAAGGACATGACGGTGGAGGAAATAGCTATGGGGTTTGTGAGTGTTGCGAACGAGACAATGTGTCGTCCTATACGGCAACTGACGGAGATGAAGGGTCACGAAACAAAGAACCATGCACTCGCGTGCTTTGGAGGTGCTGGACCTCAACATGCTTGTGCAATAGCTAGGTCTTTGGGCATGAAAGAAGTTCTTGTTCACAGATATTGTGGAATCTTGAGTGCTTACGGAATGGGTTTGGCGGATGTCATTGAAGATGCTCAAGAGCCATATTCCGCTGTTTATGGCCCTGAATCACTTTCAGAGGTCTTTAGAAGAGAAACTTTATTGCTGAAAGAAGTAAATGAGAAGCTCCATGAGCAAGGTTTTAGTGATGAGAATATCTCCACTGAGACATATTTGAATATAAGATACGACGGCACAGATACAGCGATCATGGTAAAGGGTAAAAAAACTGGAGATGGTTCTGCATTTGATTATGCTGCAGAGTTTCTCAAGCTTTTTGAGCAGGAGTATGGATTTAAACTTCAAAACAGAAGTCTTCTCATATGTGATGTTCGAGTTCGGGGTATTGGAGTGACGAGTATATTGAAACCGCGAGCAGTTGAAGCTGCACCTGGTACTCCTAAGGTTGAAAGTCTCTTCAAGGTTTACTTTGAAGGTGGATGGCATGACACACCGTTGTTCAAGCTAGAAAACTTAGGTTTTGGCCATGAGATTCCTGGCCCTGCGATAATCATGAACGGGAATAGTACAGTTATCGTAGAGCCTCAATGCAAAGCCATCATCACAAAATATGGGAACATTAAAATCGAGTTAGAGTCTGCAGTGAGCAGTGTAAAGCTTGCTGAGAACGTTGCAGATGTTGTTCAACTCTCCATCTTTAATCACAGATTCATGGGTATCGCTGAACAGATGGGAAGAACCCTGCAACGTACTTCCATATCGACAAATATCAAAGAAAGGTTGGATTTTTCTTGCGCCTTGTTTAGTCCTGACGGCGGTTTAGTCGCTAATGCGCCGCATGTTCCAGTTCATCTCGGTGCCATGTCGAGTACAGTTCGCTGGCAGCTCAAACATTGGGGTGAAAATCTAAACGAAGGAGATGTGTTGGTAACGAATCATCCTTGCGCAGGTGGTAGCCATTTACCTGATATAACCGTTATCACGCCTGTTTTCGACAACGGCGAGCTTGTCTTCTTCGTGGCGAGCAGAGGTCACCATGCAGAAGTTGGTGGCATAACTCCAGGAAGCATGCCTCCTTTCTCAAAAGCGATTTGGGAGGAAGGTGCTGCGATAAAAGCGTTTAAAGTCGTTGAAAAAGGAGTGTTTCAAGAAGAAGGAATCATTAAACTTCTTCAGTTTCCTTCTTCCGATGAAACAACAGCTAAGATTCCAGGAACAAGAAGAATTCAGGACAATCTCTCTGATCTTCAAGCTCAGATAGCTGCAAACCAGAGAGGAATTTCTCTTATTAAAGAGCTGATTGAGCAATACGGCCTTGGAACTGTTCAGGCTTACATGAAATACGTTCAGCTTAATGCAGAAGAAGCAGTGAGAGAAATGCTGAAATCTGTTGCTATTAGAGTCTCCTCTGAAACACCAAATTCAAGAGTTGGTAACTCTGTGACCATAGAAGAAGAGGACTACATGGATGACGGATCAGTGATTCACTTAAAACTCACAATAGACGCTGAGAAAGGAGAAGCCTTCTTCGACTTTACAGGCACAAGCCCTGAAGTCTACGGTAACTGGAACGCACCTGAAGCAGTTACATCCGCAGCGGTAATTTACTGTCTCCGTTGTTTGGTTAACGTCGACATTCCACTGAACCAAGGCTGCTTAGCTCCGGTTGAGATCCGTATACCCGCTGGTTCGTTCCTGTCTCCAAGCGAGAAAGCAGCTGTTGTTGGAGGAAACGTTCTAACATCTCAGAGAGTTACAGATGTTGTCCTAACAGCTTTCAAGGCTTGTGCTTGTTCACAAGGCTGCATGAACAATCTCACATTTGGAGACGACACATTTGGGTACTACGAGACTATTGGAGGAGGATGTGGAGCTGGACCGACATGGGACGGGACAAGCGGAATCCAATGTCATATGACTAACACGCGGATGACTGATCCCGAGATCTTCGAGCAAAGGTAATTGAAACTTCTTCTTAACCTGAACTATATCATACCAACTTACACTAGACTAAGACACATCTTATTTTCAGGTACCCGGTTCTGTTGCATAGATTTGGATTGAGAGAGAAGAGTGGAGGCAATGGGTTGCACAAAGGAGGAGATGGATTGGTGAGAGAGATAGAGTTTAGAAAGCCTGTGGTGGTTAGTATTCTCTCAGAGAGACGAGTTCACTCGCCGCGGGGACTGAACGGTGGCCAAAACGGAGCTCGTGGAGCAAACTATCTCATCACTAAAGACAAACGGAGAATCTATCTTGGAGGCAAGAATACTGTACACGTGGAAGCCGGTGAAATCCTACAAATTCTTACTCCGGGAGGTGGTGGATTCGGCTCTGACGTTTGAATGGCTCATCATCTCCTCCACGTAAGTCTCTTCTCGTATCATTTCAGGCTTGATTTATGAGTCTTCGGTGTCAGATTCTTTGGAAGTTGGCCACGTTCAATAAACAAAAAGGATCAGATTCTTGATTCAGAACAAGTGCTAAATTAACTACCAAAAACAATAAAAATCTTTCCGAGTTGTGGTGAATAAGCTGTATTTATGTTGTTTCTCAACAATTCAGACATTGTACAAACGTTCCGTTGGATTATATATAGTTTTGAGTAGTTGCTTAGACTTAATAATCATAACTTCTTCGTCAAGCATAGCTCTGCTTTGAGCCTACAAAATCCAAGTCTAGACTCTAAACTAAAACCTTGTTTAATTAAAGCCGTAAATCAACTTCTGATATTCGTTCTGAAGGTCAAAAACTTGCATAGTAATGACAATAACAAAAGTGAAAAAGACGAGATAGATAGAGCGATTGTCGAAAGATATCTTCTACGTTCACTTCAACCTTTGTACTCTTGTTTCGACTCATTAATGCAAATCTTCATCGACAACAAATTGAAGTCACCTCACAATAATCTTCTAGGGACCAACACGAAATTCTCTCGAGGATTCAAGAATCCTCTTGACCTTTGGTGATTTGTAAAACACAGTGTCTCCCTCCGCACTAGTGGAAGAGATTTCACAAGAGAAGGGTCCTACTTGTGGAGAAGATGGTGCAATGCAGCTTACAGTAACATACACGCCATGAGATTGCCAAAAACAATGCACTGTAAACAAAAGTTTCTTCTTCTGCTCCCCTAGGATTATTATCTTGTCGCTAATCTTTACCAGGACAGTAAATGAACAGCCAAAAGTGAACAATCTGTAACGGGTATGGTGTGAATTACAGTAATGTTCACAGACCTTTTTGTATGGTCCAGTGTATTCGCAGTACTGTTGAGGGCATGAGCAAGGAGAGAAGTCGTATTCCTTATCATGAGTTGATTGTTTCTCATAAGACATGTTCTCGGTGCATCCACACTTGGCGTTTCGGCATGGGACAATGACTGATTCGAGCACACTCTCCATTGCTCTGCAGCGAATGCGACCAACAGGCAAAGTACATGAAGGGCATTTGTTACTCAGTTTTGGACAGCAAGAAGAGCAAGTTAAATGTCCATTATCACATTGTAATACAAAAACCAATGAATGAGTTGTGATTAAAAGCGGTATCAACAGTGTTATGACTTGCATGTAACTGTAAGCTACTGGATACCATTCATGTAATTAAGAAACAAAATAACCTGGAAGATAGGACTCGTCAATGTTTCGTAGCAAATTGGACGATCGAGGATACTCAGATCCAGCAGCGTCTTCGAGAGCATCTTCCCTCTGTCACCAGAATATATGGAAGAACGTTTTCTCTTCTGCGAGAAACTGCTGCTCGATCCTTCTCCTTCTTCAGGAATCAAGGCTCTCACCATGGTCAATGTCTTGACTCCTAAGAAACCCTGGTTGGTAAGAAATTTCTAAATATTTGGACCAAGGAAAACTTAAAAATTTATAATAGAAAAGACAATAGAACATGAAAATATGAAAAATCACTAAAGATCCAAGTATTTGAAAATAGAAAATTATCATTCATCTTTAATATATTATTTTCACAATTTCGGCCATTCTAATTTTTTCCAATAATTAAATTTATTATTTATGTAAAGGTTTACAAGTAATTATTAATATTTTTGTATATGCCGCATCTCTAGTGACAATCTGAAAAGGGAGTCTAATTTAAAGATAATGCAATATATATAGGTAAGGAGGAATGTCTCTCCTCTTCGAACTTGTTTGCATTCAAAGATGTTGATACTAGTGGCAACCTGAGAAGGGAGTATGAGAAAACATATGAACTTGTGTTGTTAAGAACCATCTTGTTTAACACAAATTTTTTAGAACTAGATGAATGTGCTATCCTAAGCCATGGCGGTTTCAGCAGCGGATTTGAAATTATTTGTGGTCTGCGTATATTTGAGCTCTCCAATTACCATTTTGCTGTTGAATGACAAGAGAAACAAAACCAGTAGATACACCGCAGGGTCATTTTGGCAGTTCCAGACATAATCACCGAAAAGCGTCCACACCTCAAAGGCCAAAAAAGCTAAAAGGTCAGCATTACAGATAGCTGAAATAGAAATGGGTTGGAGTAGATTTGCCACATCAGACAGAGCCATTTTCAACTTTAAACTCCTGAACTCAACACCACTCCAGAAAAATGGGAAGAGAACAAAATTCTTACAATAGAAATCAAGACTATTAGGGTCCACAAGATTACTATTCGATCAGACAAAAAGAGAGTCGAGATCTTTCTTTCCTACTCACAAAAGAGAACCAAAAACAATCTACAACTCTGAAGTCCTAGGAAACAATACTCTGAACCAGCATATAACACACACAATCTACCAACCGATTGCGATAACATCTCCCAAAGATGAATGACAGAGCAAATATAAAACGTAACATCCTCATGAAGAAGTAAGGTGAATTTCTTATTCCAAGAAAACAATATTTTATCATCTAAAATGAGTAATATTCTCTTACTTTATTATCAAAAGAAATGTAAAACATTTCAATCGGATAAACAAAACTTATGTATATTCTCATTTTTTTCTAACATATATTTTGAAATCTATTTTTAGTTAAAATATCTATTTGAATATTAAAATAATAATAAATATTCAATATGGATACTTCAGACATTTCATTTAGTAGAAAGCGTATTTTCAAAAAAAGAAAAGAAACGATGTTGTTTTCAAAATAAATTCTCATTTTGAATTTTATTTTCAAATTTTCTCAAATTTTTTTGTCAATAGATTTAAACAATATGAAGTAATGTTTTTCAAATATGATTCAACTAAGTTAATCTAAGAACGTATAAAAACATTCAACAAGTAAAAAAATAAAAGACAAAACAAATTGTTAAAAAAAAAAAAAGACAATACAATTTACGTTAAAAAAAATAAATGCTAAACAAAAGGAACAAAAAGGATTAGCTACTAGAGCTAGATGCTATTTGGAGGAGGACTACGTAGAAAAGAAGCACTTTTGGTGAGTTCTCGTAGTGGCTTATCAGTAAATCTGATAAAGTTGTAAACAAAACCTCCGGCCATAATTCCGACGAGAGGACCAACAATGTAAATCCAAATTCCTTTATATTTTCCCATCACTATTGCTGGTCCAAGACTTCTTGCTGGATTCATTGATGCTCCCGAAATCGGTCTAACATTAACGAAAACCAAAATTAATATTTCCAAATATATATATGAAATTGTGTTTGTAGTAAAATGAATCAAAGATAAGTAGGTTTTACCCGGCTACAAAGACGTTCAATATTATAGTCATCCCTACCGCAATTCCAGCTAATTCTCTAATCTGTCAAAAAATATTATGATTATTATCAGTCCAACAACATGAGAACTTCCATTTGCATAGTTTCTTGTTTAAGCGTTTACACATGCCATAGTTATGTTGTGTGCCCATTTTAATTCTACAGAACTAACAATATGTATACTTAGAAGGAGATAAGAAAAAGGAAAAAGATGGTAATATATATATAGAAAACACTAACCGCACGACTATCGGTGGCAACGCCGGAGATAACGAACATGAGGAGGAATGAGATAATGATCTCTGCGACGAGCGCTCGTGCCACTGAATCAGCCGGAGTTGTTCCGAAGTAAGCTTCGGGTGTGACTTTAAACATTAGCCTTAATGTCAAACTCGCTAGTAACGAACCGGCAAGTTGTGCAGCTATATACGATGGTACCTGCCCAAAACATTATACATTATTAAAACATCAAACCCAATTAATATACTTTATATTTCTTTGTACATTTAATAACATTATTGTGTACATATACTTTAGTTCTTATTCATTATTTATGCAAATACTAAACTGTCACCGTCTAGCCATGGATCATTATTGGGTAGTATCCTATATGGGAAATGGACAAAATCTTTGGTGACATGCAAAATAATTGATCAATCTTAGTCATTGTCAACTTATTTTGAGTTAGAATATAAGATAGTTCAGAGCTCAATCACAATGTTATCCATATTAAAACTAATTGACTTCCAATTAAAAAATTATGTATCACTCAAGAATCTCGACTTCTTATCACTAAAACCTAATTTGAATGTACCTTTCGAATGAACCTCGCAATAGCTACGGTCATCTATATTTATTGCAAAATTTTCTAGTAGTAATATCTTGGAAAGTATTTATAAGAGAAGAAAGATGTTAATTCTATGACTTGTTTTTTTAATATTAATACTTCACTAATATAAACAGAAAACTTAGTGTCTGAACCATTTTATAAGAGATAGAGAGTTAACACTGACCTGATGCCAGGGAAATCGTCGGAAAACGGCGAATGTGATAGTTACTGCAGGGTTAAAATGTGCACCGGAGATATGACCAAGAGAGTAAATCATAACCATAACAATGAGACCCCAAGTCACACATATCCCTGGAAACGTCACTTTCCCACCGTACAACACATTCACCACCACTACTCCACATCCAGAAAATATTATGAAATATGTTCCAATCAGCTCTGCTATCAACTGTAATAAATTTTAAAAGGAAAAGAATAAATCAATTTGTTCAAAATACTTTTTATCACTATAACTATGCGCGCGGTAGATAATAGATTAATTCACTTCTTCTTTTTTTCCTACCTTTTGGGTAAAGCAAACAATGCTAGGAGAAGTACCTATGGCTGTCTCGATTCCTCCATGACAATCTTTTTCGATGCCTTTCTCAACTCTTGATATTTGTTCTTCTTCGATTCCTTCACCTTGGCTAGTCATTTTTTTCCCGATATATTTTAAATTTAAATCTTATGGAAAATAGTTTCTTACAAATTTTAAATTTTAAACTTCCTAGGCTCGTTTTTTTCTGTGTTAAAGAAAATGGAGAGTAAAGAGTTTTATAGATGTGAAACAGAAATTAGTTGAAACAATGACAAAAAGATTGGATTAAATCTGTTAAGTTGGAAAAAAGAGCTGTGATTCGATGTAACGGATGTAAAATAGGATAAGAATTTGACGTTGTGTGGACATTGGTACCAATTAATGACTCAAATATGGAAATTCCACATTGTCTATCTTTAGTTACTAGGTCAACCTAATTTTTCTTAGATTAGATCCAACTAAATTAAGTTAATACAACAATAAAGAATGTATACAACTATTCAAGGACCAATCCAAAATAAGTTAAGATAAGAGTACAAGACAAAGAGAGTACAAAAGATAAGTTAGCTCTTAGAAGTAGAAGCTTTGTGTTTTGGAGAAACGGAACGGAGAAAAGAACTGCTCCTAGTAAGCTCCCTAAGTGGCTTATCCGTAAATCTTATAAGGTTGTAAACAAAACCTCCGGCCATAATTCCGATGAGAGGACCAATAATGTAAATCCAAAGTCCTTTATACACTCCCATCACGATCGCTGGTCCTAGACTTCTTGCTGGATTCATTGATGCTCCTGATATTGGTCTGACATTTTTTCATATTAGTAATTATAATCAAAACCCAAATTCTGATTTCTAGTAGTATATGAATCATCTTGTTTGTAAAATGAAAAAGAAGAAAAATACCCAGCCAAAAAGACGTTCAACATTATAGTCATCCCCACCGCAATTCCAGCTAGTTCTCCGACCTATAAAAGAAAATTAAGAACAATCCAACAATTATATATATATATATATATATATATATATTATTTGAATGCTATATTATTTGCAACTGTTCTTGTAAACCAAATGAATTGGCAATATTAAATATTAGCTCGTAGGATAACAAAATCATCCATAAACTTCTACCAATCACAAGATATGTAATTAGATTAATTTTTATCCGATTAGTATTTTTCTTCCACTCTGCTTAATTGTATTAGTTTGCTAAAGAATAATATTGATCATAGGTTAGTAGGAAAATATAGAATGATTAGTATTAATATCAAACTGTTTTCTTTTATAATCATGTCACCCATATTTATTAATTATGTCCATTTAATGACCTAGCCAATATAAAAACTAAACGGAAAAAATGGTGATGTAGAAAATACTAACAGCACGATTATCGGTGGCAACGCCGGAGATAACAAACATAAGGAGGAATGAGGTAATGATCTCAGCAACGAGCGCTCGTGCCGCCGAATCAGTCGGAATAGTTCCGAAGTAAGCTTCAGGTGTGACCTTGAACATTAGTGCTAATGTCAAACTCCCTAGTAGTGATCCCGTTAGTTGCGCACCTATATACAATGGTACCTGCCCAAATCATTATACAATAGTATTCATTCAAAGATCAAACGGCGAATGTGATAGTTACATGTAACACCAGAACCTATACAAAGAAGAGATGGAGAGTAGATACCTGATACCAGGGAAACCGCCGGAAAACGGCAAAAGTAACGGTGACGGCAGGATTAAAATGTGCACCGGAGATGTGACCTGTAGAGTAAATCATGACCATAACAATGAGACCCCAAGTCACACAAATCCCTGGAAATGTGATTGTTCCACCGTAGAGCACATTCACTACCACCACTCCACATCCAGAGAATATTAAGAAATACGTCCCAATCATCTCTGCTATCAACTGTAATCAATATTTTTTTTAAAAAAAAAAAAACAGCCAATTTGTTAAAAATATTCATTATAATCATAACTATGCAATGATGTTTTGTTTTTTTTTGTTGATTTTGTATTTACCTTTTGAGTGAGGCAAACAATGCTGGGAGAAGTACAAATGACTGTTTCGATTCCTCCATGGCACTCTTTGCCTTTGCCTTTCTCAATTCTTGATATTTGTTCTTCTTCAATTTCTTCATCATGCGAAGTCATTTCTTTTTTCTTTTTATAAAATGTTAATTAAATATTGTAGAAATTTTTGTTTTTGTTTTGGTTTGAGTGGATATATTTTTATTGAGGAAATGGAAAACTATTATCTTGTGGTTAACATAATTTGAAGATTATAGAGTTTTAATACATGTGAAAAATAAATATGTTTAAATAATCACAGAAGGACTGGATTAAATATAGTGGGTCGGAATAGTAGAGCTTTGATCGGATGTAACAGATGAAAAATAGGATCAGACTTTAACGTTATGTAGAGATAGCTAAAGAAATTGACTAAGATTGGTACTAATTAATGAGTCAAATGTTGAGTTCCAATTTTGTAGGAGTCATTGTCTTTTCTCAATGACTACTTAGGCATGTTAAAATCAAGTTTTAACGGTCCACGTTGACAAGAAAAACTCTACAAAGAAACAAGATAGAAATTTAGGTGTCTCCCATCAAAATATATTTATTCAGTAACATATATCAAGTAAAACTCTATATAAAACAAAATATAAATTTAGGGGTGTCCCATCAAAAATATCTACATTCATAATAACAGATAATATTTTATATATTAACATTTTTGTAACAGTGACTGAAACTATCAAGATTTATAAGTATTATATAATGTGTGATTTTCCTGAAATAAAATAAATAATAATAAACAAGATGACCGTTAGGATAAATAAGCAAATATTTTCGCTAAAGATTTAGATGACTGGAGTTAGCATTGGAGTAAAACGAGAAATAAGAAAAAGCGGATCAACTTTTTTTTGTGTTGATGAATTTAGAGTTTTTTTGTCCGGTAAGTATTCCTCTCCCGGCAAACCATCCATCAAACTACCTAATTTCTCTCTATCGTACTCTCTACTGTCGTTATTCAATAAGAACTTATTATCCTTCCAAGATGCTCAACCTTTGGATAAACTTCAGCATTACTTGAAGTCTAAAATAATCACTAATAAATTGGTTAGGATAAATATAAGACTTGCATTAGAATCTTAAGTGAATTAAAAACTTGTCTAATTCTAAGATAAAGAAAATAGGATGAGAAAAAAGAAACTCTAGTTCTATATATATGATCACCAAAGTTGTAGAATGATCATAAGAAAGATTAAGAGCTTTGTATTTAGTTTTGAGATATTTTCTAAACATTAATAAAGAGAGAAGTCTTTGTTAAAGCTGAATTTGATCTTTAAGAAACTTTATTTGGTATCAGAGTTTTAGGATTTGATAAGCCATGCAAACTCGTGATCTCTTGTTAATACCGAGCTATGGGAGACGAGAGCACGAACACACGTGCAAAGGAGTTCACGCCACCATCTGTCCAACTCTCACCACCATGAACTACACGGTATGAGCCATGAGAATGAAGGTATTGATGAAAATCTACTAGGTTTGGGACACGATCGAACCTGGATCAGAGGATGTAGACAAAAAAATATCACCATAGGTTATTGTTTCAAAGTATCCCGGAGTCATTTGTGTTACAAGTTGGTGAACAAGAAACCTCAAAGGAAATATGGGATGCCATTAAGGCACATAACATCGGAGCTGATCGAGTTAAAGAAGCCCGTCTACAAACTCTTATGTCAGAATTTGATAGAATCAAGATGAAGGATTCCGATACAATTGATAATTATATGGAAAAGCTATCTGAAATCACCTCGAAATCTGGTTCCCTTGGACAAGCCATTGAAGAAAGTAAGCTTGTAATAAAATTTCTCAACAGCCTGCCAAGAGGAAAATACATACAGATTATTGCCTCCTTAGAACAAGTCCTGGACTTAAAAAAGCCAAGCTACGAAGATATAATTGGGAGGTTAAAGGCATACGAAGAGAGCATCTTTGATGAAGAAAACAATGTAGACAATCAAGGAAAACTCTTTTTTACGAATTCTTACCAACAGAACTCTACTTCAGCGACAAGAGGAATATGCCGAGGTCGTGGAGGAAGAGGATCTAGAGGACGAGGTAGAGGAAGATCAAATTCGCAAACAGCAAACAATCAAAGTCACGAAAAAGAAAGAAGAGACAGATCAACAATTGTTTGTTTTCGATGTGATAAGCCTGGTAACTTCTCCTATGTTTGCCCTGAAAGATTGCAGAAGATACAAGAGGTAAACAAAACAGAAACAGAAGAAGAGGATACAGCTCTCTACATGCACGAAGTTGTATACCTAAACGAAGAGAATGTAATGCCAAAGAAGTACGAAACTAAGGAAGGAGAAGAAGGGATTTGGTACTTGGACAATGGAGCCAGCAACCACATGACTGGCAACAAGCATTACTTCTCTGAACTCAACGAGAAAATCAAAGGTAAAGTAAAATTTGGAGATGGTTCTTATGTAGAGATTGAAGGAGAAGGATCAATCATATTTCAAAGCAAGACTGGGGAACAGAAGCTCGTCAAAAATATCTACAACATACCAAACTTAAAAAGCAACATCCTGAGTTTAGGACAAGCTACAGAAGTCGGCTGTGATGTTAGAATACCATGAGACTATCTAACAGTGCATGATCCCTATGGAAGACTTTTGGTAAGAGTCTCACAAACACCGAATAGACTCTACCAGATAAGTCTCATGATTGGAGAACCATATGTCTAAAAGCTAGCCTAGAGGATGAAACATGGAAGTGGCATGCAAGACTTGGACACATAAGCTTTAAAACATCAAAGGAATGTCACAAAATGAGATGGTTCGTCGATTACCACAAATAAATGATGAAATAAGGATCTGTGAATCTTGTTTAGTTGGAAAGCAGACGAGACAGAGCTTTCCAAAAGCAACAACATACCGAGCTTCATAGCCATTGAAGCTCTGACATGCTGATTTATGTGGTCCGATCACACCACCAACAATCGCAAGCAACAGATATGTGTTTGTGATAAACGATGATTACTCAAGAGTGATGTGGTCTATCCTTATGAAAGAGAAGAGTGAAGCTTTGAAAGTTTAAAACGTTTAAAGCTACAATAGAGAAAGAACTTAAGGAGGGGATCGGAACACTCATAACAGATAGAGGAGGAGAGTTCACATCAACAGAGTTCAACACATTCTGTGCATCAAACGGGATCAAGAGATACCTCACAGCTCCATATACGCCACAACAAAAGGGAGTGGTGGAGAGGAGAAACAAGACTCTAATGGAGATGACGAGGAGTTCCTTAAAAGCTATGATGGTACCAAATTACTTATGGGGGGAAGCTGTACGACACTCCACATATCTAATCAACAGAATACCGACGAAAGCTCTCAACAACATGACTCCATACGAAAGACTGTGTAAGAGCAAGCTAAATGTAGAGCATCTACGAGTGTTTGGATGCAAAGCATACACAAAGGTTGATTCTGCAACTCTCAAGAAATTGGATGATCGATCTCAGGCTCTTGTTCATCTCGGAATTAAGCCGGGATCCAAAGGCTACAGACTGTTGAATCCATCAACAAGGAGAGTAGTAGTGAGTCGAGACGTTGTATTTGATGAAACATCAAACTGGAGCTGGAATGAAACAAACGAAGGTCCGAGAAGGGATCCAGGAATGTTTCACATGAGATGGGGTGAGATCATTGATGCAGGCGAAGGACCAGTGGTCACTAATGATCAAGAGAATGTTGATCATGACGAAGAAGAAGAAAACCTTGAAGACAACAACCATAACGAGGATGATCAAATAGAAGAACAAGATAATGACGTAGCAACACAACCTGTGCAACCTGTAGTTCTTTGATGATCATCAAGACAAACAGGTAAGCCACGAAACTTAGAGGATTATGTCCTCCAAGCTGAATAAGAATGCGAGATAATGCTCCTCTCTGTCAATGATGAACCTAGAAGTTTCAAAGAAGCAAAGGTATCACCTAAATGGACACAAGCATGTGCAGAAGAAATTGTCTCAATCAACAAAAACAGGACATGGTTTTTGGTTGATAAGCCGAGTGGGGTAAAGGTGACTGGTTTGAAGTGGATCTTCAAGATAAAACGAAATGCCGATGGTACTATCAATATGTACAAAGCGAGACTTGTGGCTAAAGGATATGTACAAGAATCAGACACAGATTTCTATGAAGTATACAATACGACTATTGATTGCAGAGGCAGTATCAAACTCATGGGAGATACATCACTTAGACGTCAAGACAGCATTCCTACACGGAGAACTACGAGAAGACGTCTATGTTGATCAGCCAGAAGGTTTCGAAGTAAAAGGACAAGAGCATAAAATTTACAAGTTATCAAAGGCTCTATACGGTCTAAGACAGGCTCCTCGAGCCTGGAACACAAAGTTGGACCAAATCTTGAAGGAAATCAGATTTTTCAAGTGTTCTAAAGAAGCTTCCGTGTACAGAAGAGAAGAAAAGGGAGCTCTTCTTATAGTTGCATTCTATGTAAATGATCTTTTTGTGACTGGCAACTCGCTCAAGGTAATCAGTGAGTTCAAGAAGGATATGTCATCCAAGTTTGAGATGTCATATCTCGGTAAACACACTTATTACCTCGGCATAGAAGTCCATCAAGGAGTAGATGGAATTGAGATCAAACAAGAAGTGTATGCAAGAAGAATTCTGAAAGAAGCTAATCTTGAAACTTGTAATCCAACAAAGATACCAATGGAGTTGGACTCAAAGTTTCAAAAGCAGAGAAAGAATCAGAGATCAATCCAGCGAACTACAGAAAAATGTGGGATGCTTAAGATACTTGTGACATATAAGACCGGATTTAACATTCTCGGTGGGAGTAGCCAGCCGATATATGCAAAGTCCACGCAAGCTTCATTGAGACATCATGAAGCAGATACTAAGGTACCTAAAGGTACCTAAGAGCTTTGTGTTTAGTTTTGAGTTATCTTCTAAACATTAATAAAGAGAGAAGTCTTTGTTAAAGCTGAGTTTGATCTTTAAGAAACTTTATTTTTAACTTCCATAAGCCATCTCAATAATCTCAGATAAAATGGTGGATCTAAAAATTTTGTTAACCACATGCATTATTAAAAATATATAAATATTTATATTAAAAATAAATCATATAAACCATAGAAAATGTACAAAAATTATTTATACTATAACATAATAAACTGTTGGTATTCTAAAACATCCAAAAAATATTTACAGTGTTTATATAAATTTTAATACATATCTATTGTTTATTTTGTCACCAATAATATATGTATATAGTTTTGTTAAAACTAAGAAAAAAGCCTAAAACTTATTAAAATTAATCTGAAGTAACTCTTTAAAAGAAATATATATGGAATAGATTACGTAATAAAATATTGTCATAAATAAAAATTTCCGGATCCATTTATGGAATAGAATCAAAATTTTGTTTTTTTTTGTTTGTTTGATATAAAAAAACAAATAAAAATAGAAATAACAAGAATCAAACCAGCATTAATTGGCCATTGGGGCCAGAAAAATTCAACGGGTCACCTACCATTAGACAAACGAATTCTTCATTTACATAACCTTGAATCACATCACATTATATAAAAGGGAGAGAATCCCGGCCATGTTTTTTAAGCCATCCACGTGAGAAAAAATTCACGTTATTATTCAATATTCCACACTATATAAAAAGGAGAGAATCCCATGTTTTTAAGCCCTCCACGTAAGCAAAAAGTCACGTCATTATTAAGTATTCGTCTCAACCAATAGTTTTTCGACACGTCATGAAGATATCCACATCCCTGTTGTTTTTTTATCTTTTTTTTGTCCCAATTTATTTTCTTCCAACAAGCAACCATTACAAAACATCTCGAGAAAGGAATCCTTTCGAGTCTAGTGTTGACCCTATCGATAAATGTAAACAAAAGTGGCCCAAACTTCTGGTCAACAAATATCTACAACGGCTGTTTTCTGACTTACCTTGGCTGATCCCCTTCGTCTCCTCCCCACCACCTCTGGGTGATAGGAACCTGGGAAGCGTTACTAAGCCGGATGGACCGAGAAAGGGGCAAGATTGTGTGGAAGCCAATCCAACCGAGCAAATGGAGGTTAGAGTGTATTTTCCTCAGGAAAAGGAGCCAGACAAGCACTTTGCTCGAG
>KE156077.1:178527-191361 GCA_000411075.1 Sisymbrium irio
CGAGGTTCTTACAACTGCTAGAGCCGCCTTAGCAAGCTCATCAGCACTGAAATTTTCCTCACGAGGGATACATTTGAAAGATAGAAGAGGGAAGAGAGTGGCAAGGTATCTGATGTCGTACAAAATACCTGCAATCTCACACACCTCAGTCCCTAAACGAAGGGAGGAGATTAGGACACTTGAGTCCGAAACAACTTGAATCTGCATAAGACCTAGAGAAGAGGCAGCTTGTAGTGCTTCTTTCATGGCCAATCCTTCAGCAACCAGGGCCGAAGCTACAAAGTTCCGCGAGGTTGAACCTTGGTAGATGATTTCACCATTTTCTCCTTTGATGCACCAACCCATTCCTCCATCTTTTAACTTTTCATCCCAGGCACCATCTGTGTAGAGAGTTGGACAGGTAAGGTGACCCCTCGGGAGATGGTCTCTGTGTGGAGGTTTTGGACTTGGACAGTTGGCTTGTTCCCATTCTTTTGCTGCAGAGATAGCTTTTAGAAGGGTTTCTTGGGCAGTAAACAATCTTCCTTCAAAGAGGAGTTGATTTCTGGATAACCAGATGTTCTAAAGTAACCATACTGCGAGAGAAGATAAAGATAAACCGGTTGGGGGAAGGTTCCGTGTGTTTTGAGCAATCACAATGATTTGTTCCACATTTGGCGAGGTGGGAAATATGGTATTTGAGGCCGTGGGCGCCTTCCTCCAAATTTCTTGTGCAAAATGGCATTCCACTAGAATGTGACTGAGGGATTCCGGTGCGTTACAGCGTTTACATTGGATTGCCGAGATTACACCTCTATAAGATAAAGCGATTCCTGTGGGTAATGCATTGTTTGCAGCTCTCCATAGGAAGTGTTTTATTTTTGGGGGCAGTTGACTTTTCCAAATGTGTTTCATCCAGTCAAAAGTTTGCCTATCACTAGTTTGAGGCAGAGGTGAGAGCTGTCTGTATCCAGATTTTGTAGAGTAGATTCCTGATTTTTCTGGGAGCCAAACCAGAGAATCTAGTTTCCCAAATGAGCTGGGTATAAGCAAGCGAATAGAATCCTCATACAGAGGTAAATGTGCACGGATTTTGGCGAGATCCCAACTCTGGGTCTCTTGGTTTATAAACTCCTTGACCATCATGTCCTTCTCCATTAGATTTGCAGGACCTATTGGCTGCAGAGGTGTACTGGTTGACAACCAAGGATCTCTCCAGACTGAGATGTTTCTTCCGTCTCCGATGATGTAACTGAGCCCTTGAGTAAGGAGTGCTCTGCCTTCTAGAATCCCCTGCCAACCATGGGAAGCATTCCGAGGTGCTTTGCTTTCCAGGAAAGAGCAGTCAGGGAAATATTTTCCTTTTAAAACTTGGCTTAATAACGAGTCCGGTTGTGTAAGAATGTGCCAGCTCAGTTTACCAAGTAGTGCATTATTGAACTTTTCCACCTCTCGAAAACCTAGTCCTCCCGCCACCTTTGGTTTTGTTAGTTTGCTCCATGCAACCCATGAAATTTTCCTTTTATCAGGGGAAGTTGGGAGGGCTGAGAGCACTGTTTGGAGAAGTACTTGTTTCCAAGCTCCAGAGATTAACTTGTTTGGCCAGCTGATGGACTTTAGTCGGATGCAATCAACAATTCCTGTGAAAACATCTCTCTTTTTCCTTCCAAAATTCTCAGGGAGACCTAAATATTTTCCCATTCCTCCTTCATTTGCAATCCCAAGTGAGTTTTTCACCCTGTCCTTTATAGTTTGTGGATTTTTTGCTGAGAAAGTCACTGTGGATTTACTGAGATTAATGCTCTGACCGGAACACTTTTCGTATCTTTGGAGAATGTTCACCAATGCGGTGCAATTGGTAATGTTAGTTTTGCAAAAAAACATTGTATCATCTGCAAAGAGCAGATGGTTAATGAAAGGGCTTTTCCTTGCGACTTGCAATCCTTTTAGTTTTCCTGAGTTCTTAGCATTCAAACAGAGACCAGATAGTACTTCCATGCATAGTATAAAGAGATATGGAGAGAGGGGGTCTCCTTGTCTCAAACCTCTTTCAGGGATCACTTTGCCTTGAGGAGAACCATTGATCAAGAAAGAATATGAAACCGTTTGGACACATTCCTTTATCCAAGAAATCCAGCGATCACAAAAGCCTAGCCTTAATAATACTTGTGCCAAAAAACCCCATTCAATACAGTCATATGCCTTGCTCATGTCTGTTTTCACAGCCATTGAGCATCGTTTTGTGGCCCCCGAATTCTTTAAGAAATGCATTACTTCGTGAGTGATCAGCATGTTGTCTGTGATTGCTCTTCCAGGTACAAACGCTGACTGGTGTTCGGAGATGAGATCTTGGAGAAGAGGTTGTAAACGGTGAGTGAGTATTTTTTTAATGATCTTGTATCTAATGTTGCAGAGTGCTATTGGTCTGTATTCTGAGGCTTTTTTTGGAGCTGTACCTTTTGGGAGAAGGCAGACGTGTGTCAAGTTCATCATTTTGTCCATCTTGTTTATTGAGAAAAAGCTCTGTATTTCACAGAAAATATCCTTACCGATTAGGTTCCAAAAAGATTGGTAGAATCCAGCTGAGAAACCATCTGCCCCTGGGGCCTTTTCGGGATTGATATCAAAGAAGGCATATTTAATCTCCACGTCAGTCGGTATAGCACTTAGGGTGATATTCATATCATAAGAGATCTTCCAGGAGATGGTTTCCTCTACTGTGTCATAAACTTTTGAGCCATTTGACGTGAAGATCTTGTTAAAATAGTCTCCAAACACCTTTGCAATTTTATCTTCTTCATGAATTGGTGCTCCTTCCTTATCTTCTATGACCGTGATTCTGTTTATGGCTCTTCTATTTTTTGTTACAGCATGGAAGTATGCTGTATTGCGATCTCCTCCTTGAAGCCAGAGTACTCGACTTCTTTGACGCCAAAAAGATTCCTCTTCTTTGTATGCTTTTTCGAGTTCAGATGTGAGCCTTTTGATAAGCATCTGATCAGGTATGGAGGAAGATAGAGCCGTTTCCAGTTCCTGCTGTTTTTCTTGGATAGACTTGGCATTATTTTCCTTCTGCTCCTTTGACCATTTTATGAGTGTGGTACAGCATCTATTTATTTTTGATTCCACTCTTTCTTCTACCTCCGGTTTCCATGCTGCTTCAATCAGTGTTCTGACTTCCGTGTTCGAACTAAGGCTTCTATCATATCTAAAATTCGCCATAACTCTGTCTAACCTTTCTTGGATAAAATGGGAATGACGTTGACCTCGCCACGAGAGAGGTTTGCCGGAATGATTTATATCCCAGAGTCCATTCTGAGAAACAAAACTTCTGAAAGCAATGAAAGAACCTTCATTTCGTGGTGGTCCTCCCTGTTTTTCTTGATTATCAAGTATGTCATTAAAATCACCTGTCAATAGCCAATCTGAATCTCTACATTCTCCTAAGAGGGAGAGAGATTCCAAGTAGGCTGCTTGGTGTTCTTGTTGCGGCATGCCGTAGATGAAAGTGATATGGAATGAGTGGGCTTTGTACTTGATCTTTGAATCAATGAGGTTTGGAGTGAAAGAGAGGAGTGACATAGTGATTTCATTTGTCCATAACAGTGCAAGGCCTCCGCTTTGACCTTGTGGAGGAACTGTAAACATGTTTGGGTACTCAAAATAATGGAGAGTACTAATGATAAAATCATCTTGTTGCTTGATCTCCATGAGAAACAAAATGTCTGGAGCATGTGTTTTTTTAAGCTCACGGACTCTATGAATTGTCAAGTTGTTTCCCAAACCTTGACAATTCCATGCTATTATAGCTAAGGAATCGGGTTTCATGGATTCCGAAAATCCACTTGTCCCTTGTTTGTTGCAGGTACAATCACCATTGCAGGTGGAGGAGGATCCTGATTCACAGGTAAAGTTTTTCCTTGAGGGATGACCTCAGTACATAGCCGCTTGCGAGGAGGGTTGATGGATCTTGATGCATTCTGTTTTCTAGAGCTAATCCCTTGGAGAGGGCTTCTGCCTCCTCTGGATCTAGTGTTAGCTGGTTTCGTCGGTTTGGTGATCTTCCTCTTTGCAGTTGCTTTAGACGTTCCCGCTTGAGTGGATGTTGATTGACCTTGCTTTTTAGCTTTTGAAGTCCCTTTTGCACCTAATCTCTGTGTTGCAGGGAGGCGTTGAGAGCTTTCCGTAGGATCTCCATTCTGTGGGTCCAGCATGTCCACATTCTGTTCCTCAAGAGTATTACGGTTTTTGTGTTGGACCTCGGTGTCATATCTTATTTCAACATCTTGCAATCTGGCCAGGAGAGAGGTGGATAACCCTGAGTTTCTGTTAGACTCTGTGATCGGGTGTTCAAGTCTAGCTAGGGCTGAACCCCTTTCTTTAGACTTGCTACTGACTTCCCCTGGTTCAGCTACATCTTGATTCACCATTTGATCTCGGGGAGGCCTAGGAGAAGGAGTTTTTGACCCGTGGGATCTTTGAGATGTATGAGTTTGTTGGATTGCTTCTCTGTCTCTCTGTGAAGGAGATATTCTTCTGTATTCTCTTGAGAGGCGTGAAGTACTGTGTGATAGCTCATTACGATGAGGGTGGGGGTATTGGCGTCTGTAGTAGTCTTGCTGTTGATTATCGTGGTAGTGATTACCGGAGGCCCTGGATGGGGTTCTGTAGTGTCTCTCATACGAATGCTGTGAGTCTTTGTAATGCGAAGACATACGAGTAAAAGACGAATCCTGTCTTTTGGAAGAGTATTTGGTTGGGGATTTGGGTCTGGAGGTTGAAACAGTCAAGTGTGGTCTCTTTAGCTCTTGACGATGTCTCCCCGCTTCAATTCTTCTCAGTGTGTTTTGTTGGTTTATTCCAACCGCCTGTTTCTTTTCTCCTTTTGTTTCCTTATTTAGGGGGCAAAGTTCATCCTCATGACAGAGAGAGGCACAGGTAAAGCAATGTTTCTCCAGTTTTTCATACTCAAGATCTACTTGTAGGATTTCTCCAGTGGGGAGTTGGATGGGGAGTTGCTTCTCTAATGGTTTGAGACCATTGATGTGGACTCTGATTCTTCCCTGTTTTACATCCTTATCTAAGACAGGTCCAAGTTCTTCACCAATAGCTTGCACTGTGTTATCGTTCCAGAAGTGCAGTTGTATGTTGTGGATACGGATCCAAAAAGCTATCTTGTTGGGGAAGGAATTTGAGATGATAGGTTCCCAGAGCTGTAGTATAAGCATCCATCTCTTGTAGTGGAAATGTGCTTTACGTAGTACAGATTGTAAAGCTTTTTCTGTTTCAAACCGAAGTTGGAAAAGTTCTGGCCCTAGATCTCTTCCTGTAACCCTAGATTCGAGGTTCCAGTATTGTATGAGCCAATCCACTACCCATTGTGGTTTCTGGATAGAGGGGTTTGTAACCCATCCTAGCAACGTGAGTTGATTTTCCTCTATGAGGTCATCGTTTTCCGCCGGTGGAATCAGAACCGGACGACATCTCCCAGTCTTGTTAGACTCAGCAGCCCATTTGCCTTTTTCTTGGCGAGTATATCTATTTGACATGACTTGGATTTGGAGAAAAACTCGTCTTTTAATGTGGTCAACTGTTGGTAGTAAATGCGTCGCTGTATTTGGATATACTGGTGTTAAAATCGTAGATAATCCCCACTCAGAGGTAACTGGTTGTAACTGCTGAGTACAGTAGTTGAAAACTTCAAAACAAAGTCTCCATTTGTTGCAGGAAGCTTGTAGGGAGTTCCTGAATCTTCTTCATCTGGAGAAAAGTCAAGAAAATTGAAATTTCCGGTCGTCGGGAAAAAGTAGCTGTGGTGGGGATCATTAATAACTGGCGGGTAAAGCAGGGACCACGGTGAGGAAGTAAGATTGAGAAACCGTTGTGGAGGGTATCCTCATTATCCTGCGGTTATTGACCTTTCTCAAAAAAAGTGCCCAAGAGAGAAAAGTCAGCTTATTCGACTACCATTAATATTGGTCCTATAAATTGATCTTTCAAAATAAGCTTTGTTACAGTGTTTGGATTATATTGCATCTATCCTCTCATCTTTCGTTGACATATTTTTCCTGGATAAGTAAATGGTTCAGTGTAAGCACCAAACTTTTATTTTAAATATATAAAAATTTAAGCAAACACCGAACTTTTATTTCAAATATATAAAAATTTAAATAAAAAAAAAATTTTTTTAAGAACTTTACAAAAACTCTATCATTGAACTTATAAAAAATTAATTACATCAAGAGGCTCTAAACTTCACAAACAACAAAATTTGTAATTAAACTAATTATTAGAGCTCATCAAGAGTTCTAACCATTGGAGATACTCTTAGTCTCCTTTACCTCATTAATATTATCCTTCTGGAAAAAGAGTCATTGTGTTTACAAATGAACCAGAAGATAAAGTATGCATGTACAAAAATATATATACACAAGCACGAAGCATAAAGTCCAGAAGAAATAAAAAGGTTAAGAAATAAAAACAGGCCAATTCGATAAAGCTGAAGGATTTATGTTTGGTAATAATGAAATCTATTGTCAGATAAATGACAAAGGAAAGGAGTTACCTCTGACATCTTTGACAAAGTTAGAATTTCACCCCTCAAAAACCATCAAATTGCAGTTATATTCACAACTGTAAAAAAAGCTAGAGAGAACCGAATTACAAGAGCCGTTAGACATAGATAAAAAAAACCCCAATATAATTAAAAAGGAAAAGAGTTATAAGTTTAATCTTAAGGCAAATGCAAATAACATATAGATAAGCAATTACAAGTGCGCAGCAGCAAAAGAGAGAGGCACCAGCGGCTGTGATGGTTGTGGTGACAACGATATGGAGGTAAGTTATTGGCAGCTAGAGACATATATAAAGTTGTACCAACCACGGGCCCGACCTCCAACTGTTTTTTGACACGATACTAATTTATTTTGACCGCAATCAAATATGTGCAACCAAGCCAGAGTAAAGAATTCGATTGGCAAAGAACTGTACATCCGATGGAAAGGACAAAACATGTTAAGATTTGGGTTATTTAACTTTGTATCCTTCCTTCTTTCCAATTGAACCACCTCGGCCTCAGCCTGTAGCAGCTCCATCGTCCATACCACGTCCCATGTCCTTTTGACCTTCTCGTTTCTAAAACGGTGTTACGACCACCATTATATTTAAGAGAACGTGATACCTTACTGTCTACAGAGTTTTTAAAGTATGATTAGCGAAAATAGTTTGTATTCAAATGAGAACACTTGAATATTAGGTTTTTGGCGTTTTTTAATGGAAGATAAATTTATACATACAGTACATACCTATGACTACAAAAAGATAAGCTCTTTGAACTAGAAGCATTATTGTTTTGGAGAAATACTGCGGAGAAACGAAGCACTCTTTGTGAGTTCTCTAAGAGGTTTATCCGTAAATCGGATAAGGTTATAAACAAAACCTCCGGCCATAACTCCTACGACGGGACCTACAATGTAAACCCATATGTCTTTATAAACGCCCATCACAATTGCTGGTCCTAGACTTCTCGCTGGATTCATTGATGCTCCGGAAATCGGTCTATCATTTACAAACCCAAATTAGTAATATTTTCTAGTTATAAGTTATGTTGGTGAATATTTTTAAAAATTGTCTTAAAATGTATGTTTACCCAGCCACGAAGACGTTTAACATTATAGTCATCCCTACCGCAATTCCAGCTAGTTCTCCGATCTGTTAAAAACGTTGAGAACAGTTCAACAACACGAGAACGTCCATTTGAATACTTTTGTCTTTAATCATGCCGTTGTCTCATAGACCTATGAGAAAAGGATATAAGGGAAATTAAAAATGGTATATATTAGTAAATACTAACCGCACGATTATCTGTGGCAACGCCGGAAATAACGAACATGAGGAGGAATGAGATAATGATCTCCGCAACGAGTGCTCGTGCGGCCGAATCAGTCGGAGTTGTTCCGAAGTAAGCGTGGGGTGTGACTCTGAACATTAGTCTCAGTGTCAAACTCGCTAGTAATGAGCCCGCAAGTTGTGCACCTATATACAGTGGTACCTACCCAAAACATATTATCGAAACCACTTTCATTATTCAAATATCAAAACCAATTAGTGTAAGAGAAAATTTGGAATAATAAACTAGAAAGAATTTCTTTGTAATTATAGATGTTTTAAAAATCAATTAAGTTACTACGAATAAAATGGAACAAAATTAACTACTCTGCATGCATCAATTACTAAGTTACCAGAGATTTGTCTCACCTATCAATTTATTGTGACCAAATACCTACTAAATACTGATTTACTATCGTTCTGCAATTGGTTATTGCACTAATGATCAATAAGAGGGTGAAAATGTTTTTTGATGTTTTATTTTTTACACACATTCACACTATATATATGTTAACACAAAACTTGTTAGAGAATAAAGAATATAGACTGACATGATACCAGGGAAAACGCCGGAAAATGGCGAAAGTGAAGGTGACGGCAGGATTGAAATGTGCGCCAGAGATGTGACCGGTAGAATAAATCATAACCATAACAATGAGACCCCAAGTCACACATACTCCAGGAAACGTCACTGTTCCACCATACAACACATTCACTACCACCACTCCACATCCAGAAAATATTACGAAATACGTCCCAATCATCTCTGCTATCAACTATAAAAAAAAGTTAAAATTGGCCATATACAAATCATTTTTTCAAAGTATTATTATTTTTATAAATGATTTAATATAAAAATGTGTATAATAATTAAAGAATTTATTTCTACTTTTTGGGTGAGGCAAACAATACTGGGAGAAGTACATATGACGGTCTCGATTCCCCCATGACAATCTTTGCCTATGCCTTTCTCAATTCTTGATATTTGTTCGTCTTCGATCTCTTCACCATGCGAAGTCATTTCCTTTTTATGAATTTCAGATTAGTGTTTCCAAAACAATTCTTACTGATAGAAAAAAATAGAACTTAGTTTGGAGATTACTTTTTATACATGTGAAACAGAACTTATCTAGTTGAAACAAATCACAGAAATTTTGGATTAAAGAATGGAGATGTGATTGGATGTAATAGATGAAAAATAGGATCAGACTTGAACTAGTAGAAGAGGCTACAATTCAGGAATTGCAAGTTTGTAGGACAATATCTCTCGTCACTACGTAGACCTGTTAAAAGCAAATTTTTATGAAAAATTAGCATAACAAAAAGAGAAATAAATAACCTTGATATACTTTGACAGAAGAATATACATATATATACATAGGGTTTGGGGTGATATTTTTTGAGTTTTGGGATGGATTTTCATTATTTAAAATTAACATTTTTTGGTGAAATTGGTTGTTAAATTTCAAAGAAAAATCATTTTTATATCAGGGCTTATCGTTTTTGCTAGAACACTTTATACAAGCAAATTAGAATAAAATATCTTCTAATATTAAACCAGAAAACAATGATCTCTTCTAGCTTCCTCTCCTCCTGATCAGGCCGAATTCAGTTTATTCCTCACATTCTTATCAATAACCCAAAAAACCAGAAAACAAAAATCACATTCCTCACATTTTTCACCGTGTTTCCTCATATTTCTTTCTCTCCATATTCCATAGACCACCGCTTGAAGTACATATTTGATAAGAAACCGAGGTATGTACTCCATGTGTGTCTCTTGAATGAAAGAGAGGATTGCAGGCCATTGTGCCGAGAAGTTTGTTTGCATAAGACTACTCGCAAGATCAGTCCATACTTCTGCAGAATAGGTGAGTTCAAAGAAGAGATGGTTGCGTGATTCCACTATATTGTTGCAGATAACACAGTACAGATCGATGTTTTGGTTCCATTTTTGTGATATATCCCTTGTAGATAGCCTATTTTGAGCGGCGATCCAAGTGAGAAACGCATAATTTGGTGTGGCATGAGTAAACAAGACGCATTGTGTCCATGGCTGTAGTGGTAAAGTTTGGCGGGTCTGGTTCCATGTGTGGAAGGTAGAGAAACACTTCTTAAAGCTTGTTTCATTCTGTCTCCAAATCGCAGCATCCCGGTTTGAACCAACTAGACGAGGTTTTTGGGTTTCCATTACCTCTTCTAGTTTGTTATAGAACGTGGACCTGTGTCGTCTTCTTCTGAGTTTAAACTGCGTCTATGGCTCTGCCACCGTATGATTTCCCTTATTCCCATAACAATGAAGCCCCTATCTCCTACTTCCTCATTTAACCTGCCCAATGGAGACCAATCATCATAACAAAAAGAAGTATCCGTTCCATTATGAACCTCAACCTTATGGAATAACTTAGCCACTGGCCTAAGTTTCAGTAGCTTCCTCCACATCCATAAATCTCTATGAATAGACTTGTTTGATTGACCAGAAAATTCCTTCCTTATCAGATATGTGCGCAGCCAGGTTACCCATAGAGTTGAGTTAGAAGACATTATCTTCGAAATGAGTTTTAGACAGCTAACTGTAGTGGCATCTTTGAGTTTCCTCAATCCCAAACCCCCTTCCTCTTTCGGTTTGCAGAACTCATTCCATGTGATTTTTGCCTTCTTTGTACATAGTTCAGGGCCGGACCATAGGAACGAAGAGCATAGCTTATCAACTTCTTTTAGACAATCCCCAGGTAGACGATAAGCACTCATCCAAAAGTTTGTTATGCTCCTTAATACCGAGGTTATAAGCTGAAGTGTTCCAGCATATGAAAAGAATTGAGCGTTCCACGAGGTGATTCTCGTTCTAATTTTTTCAATGAATGTCTTGTAGTCATTAGTTGTCATCTTTTTAGTGAGGAGAGGAAGTCCTAGGTACCGCACTGGGAGAGTACCTGATTCAAAATGAATTTTTGCGAGGATATCAACATTGTCTAAAGCTTTAATGCCTGACATGTACATCATTGACTTCTCAAGACTAATCTTTAGACCTGATTCTGCTGCAAATTCATCAAATATCCTTATAACACCTTTATGGAACTTTTCCAACCATCCGTGAATACCATAATATCATCAGCAAAACACAGGTGTGTGAGGCCAATGTTTTTGCAATTAGGATGATATCTAATCTTCTTTGATTTTGCCGATGCGTCTAGTTTGTGCGAGAGTACGTTCATGCAGATAACAAAGACGTAACATGATAAAGAGCATCCCTGTCTTAAGCCTCTCTTACTCTGAAAATATCCAGAAAGTTCCCCATTCACTTGAACTGAAAAAGAAGCGTTTAAGATGCAGAGCTCTATCCAGTGAAAAAACTTAGCAGGGAAATTCATAGCTTGAAGAGTATTTAACAGAAAGGACCATTGGACCGAGTCGAATGCCTTTTAGATGTCAATCTTAATGGCACATCTGGAGAAGATCTATTCCTTGTGATAATCCTTGATCAGCTCTGTAGCTAGCTACAGATTTTCCATCAATAACTGGTCTTTGACGAAAGCCCGACTGATTCGGAACAATGAATTTCGGAAGAAGACATTTCAGCCGATTTGCCAAGATTTTTGATATGACGTTGTACAAAACATTGCAACAAGATATTGGCCTGTTATCTCTCATCTTCTTCTCTTCTTGTTTCTTAGGTATCAAGGAAAGAGTAGTTGAGTTTATACCCTTAGTGAAGAATCCGTTTTGAAAGAAAGACTGAATTGCGGCGGTCACATTGCTTCCTACCACTGGCCAGGCTGCCTTGAAAAACTCACATGTGTAGCCATCAGGACCTGGAGCTTTGTGTTTTTGGCATGGAGAAAATTACTCTTCTAATTTCCTCTGCACTCACTTATCTTTCAAGGAAATTTTTCTCCAAATCGCTACATTTAAAATGTAGAATGTTCTGCAACTCTTCGACAGTCATTCCTGTGAAGTCTGGTGGCGAGAGAGTCAGAAAATCTCGGAAAATCTCAGATGGACTTCGTCAAGAGTCTGAGTAGAGAGTCATTCGTTGATGTCTTTGGCCTGGTCAAAGTCCCAAGCAAAAGTGTGAAGTCAATAAACCAAGAGGTTGTTTTATTTTCGTGTATTAAAAGCTTTTTGAGACTCTGGTAGCTTGGTTGTATTATGTCATGATGATGCGTTGTCTTTGAATGTCCCAGGTTGAGATTACGTCGTCCAATATATTTTGCATATCTAAACCAATGTCAAAGTTACCTTTTGATGTTGAAGTCGCTTCCAGAAGAGAATAATTTGGAACACTTTTGGACTAGATACTCGCCTAACACATATGTTATGAATGGTGACCACAGGAATGTATGGTAACATTGAATTCCTCTTCATTCTTCAAATTTTTTACCATTCAAAAGAAATATTTATTATTCATGACTCCATCTCATTCTTTATACTAAACGTTAACCCGCCCTACGGGCAGGTCACTAAATGAATAGTTAATCTCTAACGAAATTTATTATCTATTTCATCTCGATTTATTTTATTTATGTTTCAATATTTTAGTAAAACAATAATAATACATTTTTATTTTTTTAAATGCTCGTTCTTATTATGTTTTCATTAAATTCTGTAATAATTTCTAGTTTAACTTTTCCTACGTTTTCATACTTTTGTTGATGTTTTTAGTATGTTATGAAGTATTTTTTTCATTCTCTTTTTCAAACTTCGTTTTTTTTTCCTATATTAATGTGATATTGTATTAATCCATTTAAGTACCTTTTAAGTTTTTTTTTGTAGTTTTGATATTTTCTTTTTTTCAAATTTTTTGGTTATGCAGTAATTATTTTTATTTTTCTTTATTTATTCTTTCTGGATTTGATATACCAACACAATTTACTTATGACATGTTAATTTTTAAAAATATATATTATTTACTATTAATTAATCTAATTTTATTTACTATTAAAATAACATATTTTTACTGAATATATA
>KE156078.1:5523-16459 GCA_000411075.1 Sisymbrium irio
TTGATCATGCTCAAAGTCCTTAGTGAGGGTTCTACCGTTGAAAAGGAGAAAGCTTCCGTGATGTCTTGGATGGAGGACAAGAAGGAGAAGATCGCTTCTTTCACGGGTCTTAGCTCCGCCGGGACTTATGAGAAGATCGCCGGGTACCTCGTGGCATCTCCGGTTGCCACGTATGTGTCTGAGTGCTCCATTGGTGGTGGCCCTTTGGATGGTCTTACAGAGGAGGCGGGGTTTGTGAACATGGCTGGTTCCAACCTCGTTGGTGTAGATGACATCGGTTCCGAGTAGGACCGAGTCTTTATGTTGTTTTTATTTTATCTTGTTGTTGCTTTTCGGCCATTTAGGCCTTTGTATGTTTGGCGGGATCTCTGGAATCCCGTGTCTGTCCTTTCGGGGACTTGATTTTTTATGTTCTTGAAATTTCCCTTTGATTATCTTGGAACTTGTTTTGTCTTTGGATTATCCTGGGCTTGATTTATCTTTGGTTTGTTTTGACTTTGTTGTCTCGTCTTTTGACCATTGATTGGCCTCGGCGAGTTTTAGCTGTCTTTTATTTTGACTGCTTCGAGTTTGATTCGTCTTTTGACTTTTGATTGGCTTAAGCGAGTTTTAGTTGTCTTGTATTTTGACTACTTCGAGCTTGATTTGTCATTTACTTTTACTTTTGGTGAAGGGAGTGCTGTTTCGGGCATTCCGATCTTTTAACTAGGAATCTTTGGAGATGTTTCCTGGGTTTTTCTGGTTATTGTTTGACCAACCCGTCTTGCTGGGTTTGTTGCTCCGTTTCTGGGGTCGGTGATACGTACCTGTTCTTTCGTGCAGTGAACATATTTTTCAATCTCTCGCAAGAGCCGGTTTGGCGTTATGTTCTCGAGATGTGGTATGACCAGTGTACCTAGGTCGGTGTTTACTCTCCCATATATGTTTACTTTATCAGTGCCGGTCCTGAACCGCAGAAGACCGAAAGCAAAAGCAAAAAAATGGGCTGCACATTTGATATGATCCTGACCAGCTTATCTCATCAGAAAGAAAACGGGACTACGCCTGATGATCACAACTTCTTCACTAAGCTATCATTGAGTGAAATAGTGATGCATCAAGTACTCTTTTTAACTTACTTTGTTTTTATCCCACTGAGTTTTACAAAGAAGATTTTCAACGAGGCTTGTTCATTACTTCACACCATTCACTTAATGATCCGATTCAGAACAAGAAAGACCATGGCGTTTTCAGGAAGCATTTGTTCTCATTCCGGAAGCCTTACCAGATTCGGGAAGCCTTTTCTCATGGTCAGAAAGGCCTATCTGAATCCATACTTAGACGAATTTGGAACAAAATGGAGAAAATTCTGGATGCGGGATTTTTGATTCCAAGGGTCATCTTTGACTAAGACTGAAGAGTTATTCAACAAAACTTAATTATTTGGTAAAGTCTTCTCTTGTTTTCATTTCTTCTCTTTTTCCCCACATTTTCATTAAGTCTTTTGACTCATTTTAAGCTTATAAATATGTATGCTCAAAATGAATAATAACAATCAACATTTTATCTTTTATTTCGAGAGTGATTCTTTTTGTTCCTTTGTGAACATTTCGATTTCTTAGTGTCTCATATCTAAGTTATCAAAACGGTTTATCGAGACATTTCATCCCTCTTGTGTTGCCATTCTACCAACCTAAGAGAGAGACAAGGTTCTAAGATAAATCAGGCGAAAGGATTAAGCCTTTTGTTGGTTCTACACCAAGTTTACTCAAGGGTTTCCACTGCCTTAGTTCTTATCAAGCCCAATATTGGTGCTACACGAGCCTAAGAAGTTAAGGGTTATCAGATTACCACCTTGGAGTGTAAAGGTCTTGGAAGGATCCAGTTCCACCCACCTTGGATCGTATTAAGTGGTATCAGAGCTCCATTCCAAGTTTTGGTAATTTTATCTATCTATTCATCTTCTCATCTCTTCATAAAATTTCTTAAACACATTCTTCCCTTTCTATCTTGTGTAAAAGGGAAACCAGGCCAGTCATATATATATTAAAAAAAAGGTGAAAAGGGTGAAAAAAAAAAGAATTTGATTCATAAGCCTAGGAGAAATCGGGTTTAGACTTGGTTCAAGTGGTTTCCTAACAAAAATCTTGCAATATGTCTATCTTTTCTTCTTCTTCTCTTGGTTTTCCTTTGATTCTTTGGAGAAGACCATTGATATTGATTGTTAGTTCCATTGGAACTTAGAGAAATTCACTGGAGAACATTTGTTTGAGAGATTAAACACTTTGAGAGAATACACCTTGTGAGAGCTTTTACTTCTTACTTGTTTGTTAAGTTATTGAAGGAACAAGATGTTTGGTATTAAGAAGAGAAGTGGCCAGGAGAAAACCCCACAAAAAGCTATTTTATAATCATCTTCAAAAAACTTGTTTTGCAAAGAAAAACTGATTTTAAAAAGAGAGAACAGTTTTGCCTTTGACAAGTTTGACTGTGTGCAGAATAAATCACGGTCAAAGAAACCACGTGAGAGGCTTAGGAGAAGCAGAGATCAATCCAAATTTCCCAGAGATGAAGGAGATCATGTTTCAAAATGTGGTGAACAGAGGAGTCTTCAACGATCTAGGCTTCAAAATCAGATCAATTGCCGAGAAATCAGTGAAAACCTAGCAAAGCAGATGGCGGAAGCAGTTAATGCTGTTTTCATGAGTGGGAAAAAGCAGAACACCACACGCCCATCTTCAGTAGCTGATACAACAAATTATGAGCAGAGTTGTGCCCAGGAAGAGCCGATCATTTAAAAGACAGAACAAAACACCTCTTCGTCAAACCACAAAGGTATGAAAGAAACTGGTAATTCTGAGATTTTTTCTGATAAAATATTCATTCGTCAAAATATTTTGCAAAGGACGTGCCTATGATGCTTGAGTATGAAGCTGAAGAAAAAGAAGAAGTTTCTGATTCCTTTCCAACTTCTGATCAAAGAGAAGTTCCACCAACCAAAAACGATTTGGAGAGCAGAAGAATTCTAAGTGAACCAGAACAAGCTAAGTGTTCTCATTCTTCTTTTCATTCTGATTGTGTGCTTGAAATTAAAGAGACTTGTTTGGAACTTCCATGTTTTAAACCGGTGAATCCGAGTAGAATGTCTTCTCTTTTGCAAGGACATGAAGAATTTTCAAACAGGGAGCACAAAGTAAAGAAGTGACGACCAGTCCTGTTCTTAAAACCAGCCTTAAATCATTCTCTTCTGACTTTCAAAAGCACTGTAAGGAGTTTGATTTGGTTAGGAACGAGTCTGATTTGTTGTTGCTAGTTTCTGCTCAAAAGGAAAAATAATTTGGTTTGGAAAAAGTTAGAGAATTTTGTGTTTCTGTATTTATTTTTGATCAATTAATCCAACCCTCTGAAACACATATGCAAGATGATTTCTTTAAACCAAAACATTTTATGCTCAACAATTTTCATGAGACCGACTTTTCCTTGAAAAGTATTGGATTTGATTCTTTGAAAATTTCTGATTCTTATGCTTTGAGAATGTTTAAGCTGTTCAGAGCTAAGGTGATTTCATTAACTTTTCTAAGCTAAGAAAATTTCTGGAAAATGTTTTGTCTAATTCAGATCATTTCATTGAATTTTGTAAACCAATTTTTTAAAATCATGTTTTTAAAGAAAGCTTTTTCTAAATCTGCAGAGATCCTTTTGTTTTATAGCAAAGAATTCCATGTTATCAAAAGAATTATGGATTTCTGGAGTTCTCATCACATGCTTTCTGTGAAAATATTTTTGAAATTCATAAGAATTTTTTGGCATTTGTTTTAGAAGTTCTGAGAAAAGAAAACTTAATCTTTTAAAAGTTTGAAGCACGTCTTTAACAATCTGAGAACAGAGGAAATGTTTGATTCTTTCTTTTGCACATTTGATGTTGTTTCTCTAGATGTTTTGAAAGTACAGGATAAACAGGTTCAGGAGTTTGTCTCCAAAAAGATGTTCCGAGTTTTTGATGAACAAATTGAACGAAGATCAATTGAACCTTTGAGCCAGGATCAATCTCCAAAGGAAGCCATCAAACGCCAACAGCAGCACAAGACTTCTCAGTCTGGAATTTGGAATTGGAAATACCTAGAGAAAACGATTTCAATTGCCCAAGGAAGTCCCTTTCCAAAACTCCATTTCATTTGTGTTTTCATGATTGTTTGCTTAGTATTTTATTTTGTGCCTAATCTGTTTCTTCTTGATGTAAGAGGCTCGGATTTGAGGACAAATCCTTTTCAAGAAGAGGGGCTTGATATGATCCTGACCAGCTCATCTCATCAGAAAGAAAATGGGACTACGCCTGATGATCACAACTTGTTCACTAAGCTATCATTGAGTGAAAAAGTGATGCATCAAGTGCTCTTTTTCCCTTACTTTGTTTTTATCCCACTAGGTTTTACAAAGAAGGTGTTTAATGAGGCTTGTTCATTACTTCACACCATTCACTCAATGATCCGATTCAGAACAAGAAAGACCATGGCATTTTCAGGAAGCATTTTTTCTAATTCCGGAAGCCTTACCAGATTCGGGAAGTCTTTTCTTATGTTGAGGAAGGCCTATCTGAATCCATACTTAGACGAATTTGGAACAAAATGGAGAAAATGCTGGACGCGGGATTTTGGATTTCAAGGGTCATCTTTGACTAAAACTGAAGAGTTATTCAACAAAACTTAATTATTTGGTCACGTCTTGTCTTGTTTTCATTTCTTCTCTTTTTCCCCACATTTTCATTAAGTCTTTGACTCATTTTAAGCTTTATAAATATGTATGCTCAAAATAGATAATAACAACCAACTTTTTATCTTTTATTTTGGGAGTGATTCTCTTTGTTCCTTTGTGAACATTTCGATTTATTAGTGTGTCATATCTAAGTTATTAAAAAGGTTTATCAAGAGATTTCATCCCTCTTGTGTGACCATTCTACCAACCTAAGAGAGAGACAAGGTTCTAAGATAGATCAGGCGAAAGGATCAAGCCTTTTGTTGGTTCTACACCAAGTTTACTCAAGGGTTTCCACTGCCTTAGTTCTTTTGGATCGTTTTAAGATAGTTCAGTTTTGGGATCAAGCCCAATATTGATGCTACACGAGCCTAAGAAGTTAAGGGTTATCATACTACTACATTGGAGTGTAAAGGTCTTGGAAGGATCCAGTTCCACCCACCTTGGATCGTATTAACATTTTAGGGGAAAAAACCCGTAAGAAAATGCATGGATAGACATTTGAACTCCTAACCTTTAAATTATATATAAATATGATAACCACCGCACTAAAAAAATATTTTGGTTATTGGGGGCCGAAATTTCTTTTTAACAAGAAAGGCTGGAAGCCTATACTTCCATAGCTTCCCCTTGGGGTTGACCCTGACTTTATTCGTTTGGCTTACTCTAACTGAAGTGTTTGCAGAAAAAAAAGTTTAAATATATCCAATGATATGTGTTAAAAAAACAATTATATCAAATATGACGAGGCTAAATTTTGGGTATAATCAGATTTAAAATAATGGTTCAGCGGTCAATACAAATGCTGCTGAAAAGATTATAAGTTATGAATTTATTTTTGAAATTATTAATTATTTTTGAATTATGTGGTAAAAAAATTAATTACAATTTGTTTTCATTAATACAAACAAGCTTGTTAATATGATATTCTTTCAGCGACACCATCAAATCTGAATGATGATCTCCTTGCACATATTCTAGGACATGATAATGCAGATCAGTTGAAGGTGATAGATAGATCGGTAAGTATGACTAAATTAGGTTGTATACAAGTTAAAAATAAATACATCTTTGAAATGCAACAAAACGAAACTTATTTGCAGCAGCATGTACTTTATTTAAAAAATGCACTTGCAAATATGAAAAATTAGGTTAACAATAAATGTTTTGTTTAGTAAAACAATATGTTACTGAATTATGATTTTTTCCATTCTATTTTGTATATTTTTATTTTACTTTTTTTATAGAGACCAGAAACCAAAATAAGTTCACTAGTGATAATAAAGAAAATAATATAATTCTATTAAGGATAATACTAGAATACACTATGAAACTAACTAAACATAATTCCGAACAATATAGTAATTATTTGTTTTCCAAAAAATCCAATTACTGTTAAAAAAATATTTTAAAATTTATACGAAATTTTCTAAAAGTAAATAAATAGGAAAATATATAATAGATCTCATGGAATCAATATTAAAAACTAAAGATTTATATTACGACTTTATAGGTAAATAATATTCTTTTCACTTTATAAAATATTTTATTTAAAAGAATAATATTTAGATGGAATTTTCTAATTTAATATTACCTCATTTATATTTTATACAAAAAATATATTTATCTTAATAAACAAATTAAAATATAGAATTGATATATATATATATAACCTAATGAAAGGTAGAGATTATATGTTAGATATACACGAGAGATGTTACAATTGCGAATCTACACATATTGAAAAGCAACCCATCACACAATGCTTTACAGATGCTTGAGTTTCTAATTTTTACCCTAAAAGGTCAGAGATAAATATCTCAAATAATCTTACATTCTGTAGGTGACTTCTACTTGAACATAGGTCTTCTCTAGGGGTGATGAGAATCACACATTTTCCTCCCGTGCAAAACCCCATTAAATGCAGAGATTTTTGGAGATTTGTCAGATAGAGATCTGTGAATATGTGTATAATCGTATGTAATTGTTACTGTCTGAATGTGTATAAAACCAAGTATCTGAGTTCATTTATTAAAATCAGTGAAAAAAGAAAGAGACACACACATTTACTCATATTACCAGTGTTCTTTATCGTTGAGAAAAAACTGTAGTTGGGTTATAAGCTCAATCATAAGGTAAGTGTTACTATCTCTGTTCAAAAACTCCGGCGCCTAGCTGCCTAAGCGCTCAGCGTAAGGTCACTGATGCGAGTTGGACCACGGCAGAGTGTCTCGGCGGGGAAGCGAGTTTCAGTCGATTAAAACCGCGTAGAATTCACTTAAGCGCGTAAATATGTTTGGGCCTCAAACCCAAACCATAATTCAGACCCAACCTGTCATCTATTCATCTTTAAACTTCGACTGATTTACAATAACTAACTGTAATTTTGAAGATAATCACAAAACGGAACCTAATCTCAAACCTCAATAGTAAATCGATGCCTGTTATCTACAAAATAAAGGTGAAACGGGTTGGAGACAATCAGATTTCAGAGTTGAAGATAAACTGAAGCTGATTCGGGTTCATCCACTTCTGGTTCTCGAAATCAAGGTAACAACAGAATTTCTCAGAAGTTATGAGTTTGTTTGAAAACTCTATCGTAATTGGTTTTTTGAAAACTGCTTTTAGAATTTATGTGAATTCGAACCTTGAATTTACATTAGCGGAAGCATTTTAGGAGTTAGAGTTACCGAGCTAGGAATTGAAACAATGAATGTGCAATATGTGTTTGAGTTAAACTTATAGAGTTATACCAACACGCATATATGTTTAATCTTAGCTTCTTATGAGTTCTCTAAACCTGAGTTAATGAGCTAAATTTACAGAGTTAGGTTGGTGTTCATTGTAGATTGACTTATTAGAGTGATTACTGTATAAGCTTAATTAAATTCATGAATGTTATTTGTTTACTTAGTGATGGGTAACCCATCAACAGCTGCACCTCAGCCCCTTAAGAGGAACTCCGATGATATTGGATGGAAATATGGTGTCATGTGTGATCCGAGAAATCTTGACAAAGTGAAATACAATTCTCATCAAAAGAGAATGTATCAGCATGTCCATTATCAACTAAAGTGGATTAAGAGAAATGTAAGAAAGCGCTTGGTGAAGCAAAAGAGAAGAAGATCTTGAAGCAAAAACATGATCAAGATTAAAAGGCAGAAGTGAATATAAATAAGGATATCAATCTTGTAGATTTGGAAGAGCTTGAATCTCATATATCTCCCCACTTCCAAAGCCCCATTGAGAGTATGCAAACGCTACTAACCATGAAACTTCATTGGCTGCACAGAAGCGATAAAAAGTATCTATGATGCTATTTTTAAGGAGAAGACTCATGTTGTCCATTAATACTGTGCTAGTTGGATTTACGAGTCCAATATAGCGTTTAATGCGATTGACAATGATACTTTCAGGTTATTTTGTGAAGCATTGGGACAATTTGGGCCTAGTTGGGTGCCTCCAAACCAGTATCAGCTGAGAGAACCATTGTTAATTGGTGATCAACTTCAAACAAAAGAAAAACTGAAGAAGCTAGAATAAAAATGGGATAAGGAAGGCTGTTCAGTGATGACATACACATGGACTGATATAAAAAAGAGTATAGTGAATATATGTGTAAATTTAAGAGGAGATATATGTTTTTTCATCATAGACACTTCTAAAGATTCTCATACCAGTGATTACATCTTCAATTACATAGACCAGTGGATTGAAGTTCTTGGGGGAATAAAAGATAGTTCAAGTGATCACTGATAATGCTACGAACAATATTGCAGCTGTGAAGATGTTAAAACAGAAAAGTCCAAGGATCTTGTGGTCTGGATGTGTTATACACACATTGGATTTGATGCTTAAGGGAATTTCCAAGGACTGATTATGGAGCTTCTTATGGAGCAGCTACAGGTTCTGGCTCAGCCTTGTTATTGAGAGACTCGAAGTTCTTCTTCCAGTTCTTCATGTTGCACCTCAGTCTCAACATCAACCACTGATTGCATCTCTTCATCATGTGGTTTGGTACTCTGTTGACTCCTGAGTATTTGTAGAAGGTGCCTTGCTTGTGTCTGATCAAATCCTCATCTTAGTCTCTCCAAAAGGATTCAGAGTGTAGCAGAATGATCTGAAGTAGAGTTTGGTAGATCCTTTAAGCTCTCCCATTTCTTCTCTTCATAGAATCCCTTTGTATCAATGAACTTCACATATCTTGAAACCAAGAGTCTTCTTGTTTTTGGAATGTAGCATATAGCCTTTTTGGTGGATGGAATAGCCAATGAAGATGTCCTTTGTGCTTGCATCAAGCTTGGTCCTTTTTTCTCCTGGTACTAAAAAAAAACAAACACAACCAAACACTTTTAGTGAATTGAAGGTTTGGAATTGTTTAGTACCTCAACTAGAAAAGTGTCTTGAAGGAGTCTGGTAGGTAGCCTATTGATTAGATATCATGCTGTCACCACAAAATCACTCCAGAATCTGTTGGGCTGAGTGTTCAATGCCGAGCCAGACGACAAACGTCCTTCCCCCGGCAAGCTTAAACGCCGTGTCGGACTATAAGTTCGGCATCCTCCTCCCCTCTTCATTTCCGGGCCAGACGGTCGGTACGATCGATCATCGAGAAGCATGGCCGGCTCGGCCCGTTTTTCCTCCAAAAATGGTGTCGAGCCGGACGTAAATGTGCATCTTTCCTTTTTCTTGTGAATTTATTGATATTTTCGTAAACTTCTCGATATTTTAATAAACTTCGCATTGTTTTCGAGAAACATCTTAACGTTTTTATCTACCAAAAACGGGCACACCTTTAACTTAAAACTAACCAACGAAAACCAATAACCGAAGGGAAAATGATGCGATTTGGCCGAACCGACAAGAAGCAACCGCCTCAAGATTCACCGCCTTAAGGAGGATTTCAGGAATTTTTCTGAAATGCGAAAGGAAAGTCGACAAGGAATATGAAACGTCAAGTTCCCACCTCGAAACTTTAGTTGTTTACGGACTTAGGTTGTGTTGTATAAATAGAGATCAATTTTTATCTTTGTAAACCATCTTTCATAAGCAATAAAGCTATCAATACGACTCTAGGTTAAGCAATAAATTTTGTTTTCTCTTTACCCTAGTTTTCATCTTTTCAATTTCTTTTATATTTCGTTTTCATTCCAAGATTCCAAGATTCTCGGTTTCTCACATTAGCTTTAAAAAATTACATTGAGGTGAATTCCGGTTTCCACAAGTTAAAAGAAGAATGAGAGAGAAAGAGTATTCTCATTAATTGTCACAAAAATATACAAGGATACATCTATTTAAAGAAAATACCAAGAGGATATTCTAGAGCATCTCTTAAACAGCTATACAAAAGGGGAAAAAAGCAAAAGTTAAAGTAAGAGCAACCAATAGAAAGCTTGCACATGTTTTAATGAATATGGACACTCCTTTCTTATTGGAAACGACTAGATTAGAAGCCTCCAGATCCTTGTGTCATAAGAGAAGTTTATGACTCACTTATTTTCAGCAACCTTGATAATCAAGCAACCAACCTGGATAGAAGTACGTACTGTATGGACTAGAAATGGAAGATTGCTTTATCATCTTGGAATGATGGTGAGACTTAACCTTCTGGTTTAATAAGAATAATGACGGCAACTTTGATCCAGGTTTGTTTCTTAACCTCATTTGTCTTTGATTCAATTTTAATTACATATATGATTAACTTGCTTCATGTTAGGGAACTGGTGATCCATATATGGATGTTGGGGTTAAAATCCCCTCCAAAGACTGATAGACCCGAAAATCTAGTTTAGGAACCAAAACTCTTTTCCGAGAAGACTTTCAAAAGCATTAAAACTCACTAAGGGAACAAAAACGCATTCTGATCGCCATTTCATTTTCCCTTAGGGAAAATGGCGACCAGAAATCACCAAAGACACCTCCAGATCGCCATTTTCCCTGAAGGGAAATGAAATGGCGACCAAAAATCACCAAGGACACTTCCTGGTCGTCATTTTCCCTTAGGGGAAATAAAATGGCGACCAGAAATCACCAAGGACACTTCCTGGTCGCCCTTTTCCCTAAGGGGAAATGAAATGGCGACCCAAATCATCAAGGCACTTCTTGGTCGCCATTTCATCTCTCTTTAGGGAAACTGGCGACCAGAAATCACTAAAAAAACATTATGCTCGCCATTTTCTCTAAAAGAAGGGAAAATGGCGACCAC
>KE156078.1:16656-34746 GCA_000411075.1 Sisymbrium irio
AAATCATCAAAATGTACTCCTGCTCGCCATTTTCTGTAAAGGAAGGGAAAATGGCGACGATCATGACTCAAAATCAAAGACTGGTCGCCTTTTCACTTCCCTTAAGGAAAATGGCGACCATAAATTACCAAAAGTATTTTCTGCTCGCCATTTTCTATAAAGGAAAGAAAAATGGCGACAACCAATGCTCAAAAACAAAGTTTGGTCACCATTTCATGTTCCTTAGGGAAAATGGCCACCAAAAATCACCGAAAGAACTTTCTGCTCACCATTTTCTCTAAAGGAAGGGAAAATGGCGACCACCAATGCTCAAAAACGAAGTCTGGTTGTCATTTCATATTCCTTAGGGAAAATAGCGACCAAAAAACACCAAGACACATTTTCTGGTCGTCATTTCATCTTCCTTAGGGAAAAAGACGACCAAAAAACACCAAGACACATTTTTTTATCACCATTTCATCTTCCTTAGGGAAAATCGCGACCAAAAAATACCAAGACTCATTTTCTGGTCGCCATTTAATCTTCCCTAGAGAAAATGGCGACCAAAAACTTTCAAGGCACATTTTCTGCTCGCCATCTCACCTTCCTTAGAAGAAATGGCGACCAGAACTCTTTAAAACATTAAAATACAACATTAAATGGTGATCAGGATCCTTTGCATGTTTCCAGGACAAGTCTAGACTGAACCGGCAAGTTTTTGGATCATTTCGGCATTTTCGTCTTTGGGACACTGTTCATGTACTGTTCAAAAATCAAGAAAATTGAACCGGAGTGAATTGGCGATCATAAGTTACTTAAACCAGACCGGACCGAAGATGCGCTGGATCAGGAAAAACTAAACGGCGACGTGCTGAAAAAGATGGACCGCGGACTGGGCCAAAGCCCGTCAAAACATCTAAGTCGGCAAAATAAGGAGTTTAGAAAAGTCTCACATCGGTAGCAGTTTCTCTCATCACCCCCAAGACGTCCAGTATATATAGGACAACATGTAATAGGTTTAAGCCATCTCATTATGAATACTTAGACGCGTATTATATGACTTTTAAAGCTTATACGGATTCCTTTGTATTTTCGGATAAAGATCAATAAAGACAGCTATTTGCAATCTTGGTCTTTGAGTTCTTGTTTAAACAGATTTTCGAACCCCCATATTTATAAGTTTTGATTGTGCGATTTTCGACTCTCACAGTGATCCAAAGGTTCAAAAAATGGCGATAAGGATCCTTGCTTAGACAGCAAACTCTTTAGGATGTGAAGGAAATTGGAGTAGCTTTGAAGGGTCTAGTTTGTTAGTTACCTTCCTTTAACAATGTACATCATTATTGTAATGTGAATATGTGAGTATCATTATTACAGATCCACACGAAGAAGAGAAATAGATTAGATGTCACTCGGTTAACTAACCTAGTGTTTGTCCAATTCAATGTGAAGCTCTTTAACAAGCAGAAAAAAAAATCAAAGAGAAGAACGCTGATGTGATCTTCGATGATGGTAATGAAGATAAAATTGAAATATTGGTTTGTGGGAAGTGTTAAAGGACATCCTGATCTTAATGTGCTGCTTCCAACAAAAGCTCCAAGGGTTAGAGATCTATATAATGATGACTTTGAATCTTAAGATGAAGAAAAATATGTGGTCGACATGGAGTTTGAACCTGATATCTATCAAGACATTCCTGTCTTGCATTACTAAATAAAATCTGATAGAATATGCCAACAAACTCTACCGATATTCTGGTAATTTATTTGCTTGTTATGCTAGTTTTCCCTGTAAATATGTAAATGGTGGAACAACCTCTTGTATATATACTGAGTATCTGATCTACATTCAAGGCAAGGAAATAAAAATCACTTTATGGTATCATAGCCAAAGCTCTTGAGACCTCTCTCTCTCTCTTTCTCGCCTATCTCTTCTTTCTCTCTCTCAAACCTAATTCTCTTCTTCCTAAATCTCTACTTTCTTCCTTTCCTAATGGCAGCTAACACCACGGAAAAAGCTTTTGGAGTAACCAATATCAAGTCTCATATCCCTTTGATTCTGGACTTTGAAGATCATAATTATGATGCATGGTGTGAGTTGTTTCTCACACACTGCTTAGCATTTGACGTCCTCAGTCACATTGATGGAACAACCCTTCCAGCCTATGACAACGACGCTCCTTGGTTGAAACGAGATGGCCTAGTCAAACTTTAGCTTTACGGTACACTCACTCAGCCTTTATTCATTACCATGTTCAAGACTGGCAGATCTGCAAGGGACATATGGCTACAAAACGAGAACCAGTTCAGGAACAAGAAAGAGGTGTGTGCAATCCAATTGGATAAATGATCTACTTACAATTGAGATTGGAGACAGATCTCTTCATGACTACTTCCAGACTCTCAAATCTATATCCGATCTTCTAACCAATCTGGACGCTCCCATAGCCGATCATACCTTGGTGATGTATCTTTTAAATGGGTTAAACGAGAAATTTGATAACATTATCAATGTTATCAAACACAAGGATCCGTTTCCTACCTTTGATAATGTAAAATATATGTTGCTCAATGAGGAAACTCGTCTTTAGTGTTCACAGAAGACTCCTCCTGATTTTGACAATGCCTCCTCATTTACTGTTCTAGACTGTCTCCACCGAGAAACCTCAACAACAAAAACAGAGATTCAGCATAGGCAGTCTGATACGCCCTAAGCCAGGGAAGGATCACTCAACCTGTTAAAGTTGGATAAATTTGACGGATCGAAGGGTCGCACAACTGATGTGAGAGTCAGCTGATATTCTCGGCTCCTTCAGTCTTTAGATATGACGCACTAGAACAACTTAGGGAGAATTTCTGTTGCTTGGATATTATGCACCAAGGAACAAAGGAAGTTCTTGACAAAGAACAAAGAGATAAACTCATAAAAGAAGGAAAAATCGATTAATTGAAATGAAAGGAGTTTGCGGATTACATATAGAAAGGAAGAAGAAAAGAAATAAATGTTTTTGTGGAAAACTATGCCTAGAAAACAAAAGAAGACTAAAAAAATGACAGTCAAAGATAACCCTTCATTCCACGCGGAATGGTCATAGTGACCATCCGCCTACTGTCCAGGTTCATGCGGCCCGGACTGATCCATTGCAGTAAGGATCAGAACGTGAGTGGCTCGGTCCATCTGATGTTCTACCCGAGCAAACTGAGCTCTCACTCGGCATAAGTCATCAGAAAGCTTAAGGATCCTTGCCTTGGAGAATTGCCCAGGAGAAAAGTCCACAATCGGCTCAAAGATCGAGTCAAGAAGTTTAGCCCGATCTTCAGTACACACTGTACGGGCAAAAAGTGAGAAGCTATGATTATCTTCGGATTCGTCCCGTTCCAAGTAAGTTTTTCCTTGACCGAAAGTCTTAGCTTGTCGAGTTGGTCGGGAAAGAACTTCTATGGGTTGATCAATTCCATCGTTAGGTCGTAGATCCTGACTTAGCTTCATTCCGGACGTCCGTGGGTGGAGTCGGTAGATAGCACGGCCGGTACGATCGGATCCGCGATCGGGTCTAGCTTTGTGGTGCTATCTACCGACTCAACCCACGGACATCCGGCTGTGGCAACCTCGGTTCTGTCCCGAGAAATGGGTTCATGAGCCTCCTTAGCTCGGTGAATTCCTTCTTCAATACGGTCCAAGAGCTCCAGTTCGAGCTGTGTTCCATGAATCTCATCTTGCCCCGGGTTTGTTTCCTGAGGCGCATCATTCCCCTCTTCTTCAAAAGGATTTGACCACAAATCTAGTTTATCTGCAACAAAACGAGATAGGTCAGAAACATTAAAGCTAAAAGAGATGTCGTACTTACCTTGCAAGTCAAGCTGATAGGCATTATCACTGATTTTGTGGATGATCTGAAATGGCCCATCAATGTGTGACTTTCTCTCCTCTGGGAATCGTTCCTTTCTTAAGTGAACCCAGCAAGGTCGCCTTCTTCAAACACGACCTTGGTCCTTTTTTTTGTTGGCCTTTTTCTCGTAAATCTTAGTCTTGGCGTCAATGTTGGCAATAACATTTTCATGCAATCTTCGGATGGTCTATGCCTTCTTTGTGCCATCTGTACTAACCCTTTCACTCATAGGCAAAGGCAAAAGATCAAATGAAGACATAAGGTTGAAGCCATAGACTATCTCAAAAAGCGAAAACTTAGTAGCAGAAAGCACAGAAAGGTTATATGCAAATTCTACATGTGGCAAGCATTCTTCCCAAAGTCTAAGGTTCTTTTTAACCAACGACCTAAGCAAAGCTGAAAAGGTTCGGTTTACTACTTCGGTCTGGCCGTCAGTCTGTGGGTGACAAGTGGTGGAAAACAAAAGTCTAGTTCCTAGTTTGGACCACAAGGACTTCCAGAAATAACTCAGGAACTTAGCATCTCTATCAGAAACAATCGTCCTAGGTATGCCATGTAACCTAACAATATCTCTAAAAAACAGGTCAGCAAGATGCACAACATCGTTTTTCTTATTGCAAGAAATAAAATGAGCCATTTTTGAAAATCTATCTACCACCACAAAGATAGAATCTCGGCCAGCCTTAAACCTAGGCAGTCCTAGCACAAAGTCCATCGAAATGTCTACCCAAGGATGAGATGGAATGGGTAAGGCCGAATATAAACCTTGGTTGTGTGCCTTGGCTTTGGATTTCTTGCAGACCACACACCGGCTGCAAATTATTTCTACGTCCTTCATAAGACTCGGCCAGTAGAACTGCTCATGGACCACTTTGTGAGTCTTCTTCACGCCAAAATGTCCCATCAAGCCACCACCGTGGGCTTCCCTGACAAACATCTCCCCCAAAGAAAATTGGGGAATACAAAGACGATTATCAAAGAAAAGGAGACCAGATATTTGATAGTATTTGCCATGAACGGCCATAGAACATTTTCCAAAAATTTCTGAAAAGTCTGGATCAGTTGAATACAATTCCGTAATGTATTTAAACCAAAGAAATTTGGTCTCAGTGGCAGAAAGAAGTACATACCTCCGGGAAAAGGCATCGGCCACAACATTTTCCTTATCTTGCTTGTACTTAATCACATAAGGAAAGGTCTCTATGAACTCGACCCAGCGTACATGCCTTTTGTTCAACTTATGTTGTCCCTTAAGATGTTTCAGAGACTGATGGTCGGTAAGTGCCACGTTAGTTGCCACCTTTGGAGAGCCCTCACCAAAGTGTACAGCTCTTGGTCATAAGTGGGGTAGTTGAGTTTAGCTCCTCCCTACTTTTCATTGAAGTAAGCAATGGGCTTCTTTTCCTGCATCAATACGGCACCAATAACCACGTCTGAGGTATCATATTCAATTTCAAAGGTTTTGGAAAAATCAGGAAGAGAAAGAAGAGGGGCCTGAGTTAGCTTCCCTTTTAATGTCTGGAAGGCTTCCTCTTGAGCTTGCTCCCATTTGAAACCCACATTCTTCTTGATTACTTCCGTGAGTGGATCGGCTATGGTACTGAAGTTTGGCATGAATCGTCTGTAGAAGCCAGCTAGTCCATGGAAGCTCCTCACCTCGCCGATGGTCTTTGGACTTGGCCAGTCACGAATGGCCTTGATCTTCTCCTCATCGACCTTAAGCCCATCTGCACTCATAAAAAAACTTAAAAAGACCACATGATCTGTTCCTAAAGAGCATTTCTTAAAATTAGCAAACAGCTTTTCTTTTCTAAGGACTTCTAGAACCGATTTCAAATGCATTTGGTGCTCAACTAGGTTCTTGCTATAGATGAGAATTTCATCAAAATAGACCACAACAAAATGACCAATAAATTACCGCAAAACATGATTTTATCAACGCATGAATTTACTAGGTGCATTAGTAAGACCAAAAGGCATGACAAGCCATTCATACAAACCTAGTTTAGTTTTAAATGCGGTTTTCCACTCATCACCTTGCTTCATAAGAAATTGGTGATAGCCACTTTTCAAGTCAATTTTGGAAAACACGGATGACCCATGCAACTCATCCAACATATCATCAAATCTAGGGATTGAATGTCTGTACTTTACCGTGATGTTATTGATAACACGGCAGTCCACGCACATTCTCCACGAGCCATCCTTCTTTGGTACAAGCAGGACTGGTACAGCACAAGGGTTTAAGCTTTCCCTGATGTAACCCTTCTCAAGAAGTTCTCCAATCTGTTCCTGAAGCTCCTTTGTTTCAACGGGATTGGTCCGATAGTCCGGCCGGTTCGGAATAGAAGCTCCCGGGACGAAATCGATTTGGTTTTCTATCCCCCTGACTGGTGGCAAGCCCTTGGGATTCTTATCTGGGAACACATCTGTGAATTCCTGCAAGACACTAAGATATTCACTTGGAACTTCCGGTGCAAGGTCAGAAGAAACCATATGTGTTTCTTTGTAAAGAAGCAAAAGAAATGGCTGTTGGAAGTTCAAGGACTTCCTGGCCTGTTTTTCTTTGATAAGGAAATTAGAGTTCCTGGGTGATACCTTGGTTTCTTCTGGTTTGGGCCCTTTTTCACGGCTCTCCTTAAGCTGAACCTGATCTTGGTGAACTTCCATAGGGATCAAAGGAACCAAAGTGATTTTTTTCCCATTGTGATCAAAAGAATTCCGGTTGGTGTAGCCATCATGGGCGATCTTCTTATCAAATTGCCAGGGGTGTCCTAAGAGGATGTGGCTCGTGTCCATAAGGAGAACGTTGCATAAAATCTTGTCTTCATATCGGCCAATGGTCCGAGGAACCGAGACCTGTTCCTTGACATGCAACTCTCCAACTTCATTTAGCCATTCCAATTTGAAAGGCATGGGGTGTGGTTTGGTTACAAGCTCGAGTTTCCTGACATCTATTATGGAAGATCCTAGGTGAAATATATTTAATAATACTAAGTGAAAATACGCATTACATGTGGGATAGTGTTGATATTAATTTTTATTTTTTTTTAAAAAAAAATTGGTTGTGTTTTATATTTGTTAGTTTTTTTTTAAATGTTTCTATGTTTTTCTTTTGATTTCTTTTGATTGTTTGTTTGTTTTATTTTGTAGTGAAACTTTTTTTTTCTTCATGTTTTTTTTGTTCTATTTTTTATGCATGAGATAATTGCGATTATAATTTTATTTCTATTTTAAGTATGCCTATATTTTTTTGAAATTGTAAATTATTGTTTTAAAAAAAAATTTTAAATTCATTTAAAGTTTATGATTTTAATAATCGATTTTTCAAAAAACGTTTTTGGGAACAAAATTTTTAAGATGCAGTTATTCAATCCTTGATCTAGAAAATAGCAAATTGTATGATGGTGTTTAAAAGATTGAATATAGATTTGAGATTAGAAGATCATTAGATATCTTATACTCTCTAGGTTTTTTTATTAAAGGTTTTCACTAGAAGCATAAGAATAAAGAAAAAAAAATTGATGCTTATACAGATATATTTTTTGTATGACACCCCTTCTAAAACATTAAATCCAACATACACTCAAATTTAGTTTCGAATCGCTCAGTGAAAGACTAATTTCAAAAACTAAAAGAAAAACTATTTCTACAAAATTGTGAAGTTCAAACGATAGAGAAGCTACCTTAATCATAATTAGGATGCTTCTTAGTTCTTTAATATAAAAAATGAATAGTTCATCGGATGAGCTAATCAGTGTAGTGAAAGTAATTCATAGTATAATATTAACCAATATTCAATAATGAAACAACGCTGTGATGTGGTTTTAAGATACAATCACTTTAATATAAATTTGCTAAATACTATATTTTACAATCATATACCAAAACAAGATAGCAGTTACGCAAAGAATTTGATTATACTTAACAAAATAGTTTTTGCAGATTTTCTTCATTTGGAAAAGAATTCTAAACATTATCAATAAACCAGGGTTTGAGGATCAAGAAAGCAGGGAAGCTTCTCGTTTCTTCAAGATAAGCTCTGGCAGCTATGGTTTTCAAGCTTACTTTTTCCTTGTTCCTAGTCACACAGAACAGAAAAGTAGAAGCTTTTGGACTGAAAAATGAACCTTCCTTTGATGGTATATAATGCTGATATGTATCAGTTTTTAAGTGGAGAGCTCGATATTGAAGCTGAGGTGGAGATATTTCTTCATGTCAACGAAGCAATGAGCCACTAAGATTGAGACACAAATAGTCACACATGTGTAAGTAATAAATCGATCCAAACAATTGTTAGTTAACTTAAATATTTCTATATCAGTTTGAAAAGAAACTACCGTACATAACCAATCTTGATAATGATTTATTAGATGATTTTATTGTGCTATAAAACCCCATAAATTATGTCTTCTTCAACAATCGTAATGGATTAAATCTGTGCATATTGTGTTTCAGCATGAACGATGAAGAGCACATATGAGAATAACATGAAGACAAATACGCCTTTTAAACTTAAGTTAGCTATGCATCCTATTTAGTACGTCTGAAATGAGTTATATGAATTGTAGGAAAGTGACTGATATAGTGAGTAAACATCTAAAGAGAGTTACCTTGAGATAATGAGGAATAGCATTGCTGCGATGTCCCCTAATTCAAGGTAATCAACAAATCAGCAAAAACAGCGAAGAAACTCAGTATTGTACCTAAAATCAGTTGACGGATCTTTGCCGCCAACCCATCTCTTTCCACTATACCATCTGCAATTGATGGATCAAGTTGTCTTTAGATAAAATTTTAATAGCTTAAAGCAGCTGATGAAGAGGTAGTGTGCTGTCATAAGTCGCATCAGAGGTTATGCAAACGTTCCTGCTATAAATTCCAACAACAGTGCAAAACTAATTAGCAACTTTGATACTCTTACAAGTAGCCAACTAAAATATAGAGGAGAAACACGTTAAATCAATGTAATGAAGGAAAATAAAATTTAATATCAAACTAAAAAAAAACAGTGGACAAATAAGACCATGATCAGGTGGTAGCAGAAAGGTAGAATGTGCGTCACAATGTCTCTCCACTGAGGACAAACACAGCAAAGACCACGGCGTAGCCAAGCTGCCGATCCAGGCACACCTTCAGCTGGTAGCAAAACCAAATAAACTTCAACAAATGGAAGCCGCTTATTTGTCTCTAGAATATATCTTTCAACTGCTGTAAATCCCCCAATATGCACCCATTCAACAAAAAAAATCAGATTTTTAGAAAATTCCACATAAGAAGAAAAGGTTTTACACGAATAAAACAAAACTCTTGTCATATGCGAATTGACACGACATGCTCCTTCACAACAAACTCACATTATTACTCAAGGTATGAAAACATGATAAGCTGAATGAGAGATGAACCTGATAAGATAGGAAAATTTTGTTATTAAAACACGACAAGGAGCCGAAAGTTAAACTTGAACTTCTTTCATTCTTCCTCCTTGCATGGAGAGTCGGATTCCTCTGGACAAACAACATCTTCTTAAGGAAAGAGTTCATACTTGATTTCACTAATTTTTAAGCCTTTCCCTACAGAACTTGAAATAAAATTTTAAGTTGATATTTATTGGGCTTGAATATAGACTTACAAAGAAGTATATGCTGATATTAACGGTTCCAACAAGAGAGGGTGTACCACAATCTGGATTTCATTTTTACAGATGATGTTTAAAATATGAAATTCAGGGTTAGAATAGCCGGACCTTTTTCTTATCATTTTTGGAGATTGGTTTTGAAAAGTAATCTGGTAAGTGTAGATCTATTTCTTGTTCGTTGATCAATGTCAAGTAATACGAAAGGTTTTGTTCGAAATCGATTGAACCTATTGAAGGCCCAAATTTGTTTTTTGGGATAGCCTTTGTCAATCTGTTTTAATTACGAATTCGATAAAACCAGTTGAAAGTCCCAATTGTTTTCCCTAGTGCTGCGATTTCAGTTAATCAAACCGAACCGACCTGGTGTATTCGGTTTTTGGTTAATCCAATTATATCAAATTATACCGAAATTAACCGAATATAAATTACAGTTCGATCGATTCAGTTAATGGTTATTTTCGGTTTTGAAAATCTAAACCGAAATTAACCAAATTTCTTATTTTAAAAAATAAAATAGAATTACAATCGGTTTCTCGGTTTTAGTGTCAATAAAATTCGGTTATTTTCGGTTTAAACCAAATAAGAACATAAAATCAATAAAACATGATCAATTCAACATTTAACATCAATCTTTCAGAGTTAATGTCAGCATCACCAAGTCTCTAGTCGTTCTTGTTTATAGAAGATGCTATCTACAACAAAAGTGTCTAAAATACAAGTTAATAAAAATTCAAAAAACCATAGACAATGATTTGTTGTAGTCATTGCTAAATAGTGTTGAATGTAATTAAGATAGAACAACTATAAAGAAAAAAACCATTGATACATATCAATCAAACCAAACCAGTCTCGAGGTCAAGACCTTGTGCCCTATGAAATATGAACAACTAACTGCACTATTTAATATAAGGTGATGGAGAATAGAAGAATCATTGATTGGAAACAAGTAAATTACTCTCATCGATCTCTCTTTAATTACCAACAATGACAGCATAATTTATATAAATTTTTTTGGCATTGATGATTATATCGCAGGGAATGCAGAGCATATCATTAGAGCCAGGAGGCCAACTAGAGCTAAGTGAATCGACACATATCAATCAAATCGAGCTCTCGTTGCATTGGCTTCAAACCAAACTCACTCTAAATCTCAAATTACATATATGGATTAAACAAAATGAAAATAAGTAATAACTATGAGAGACTGATAAAATGAACCACCCATCGATACAAAGTTACAAACCAACAATATACTTGCTAAACAATTTCGAACTTAACACAAACCCAAAACCTACAGAGATATAACCAAGAAATTAAGAAAGAAGAACTGACCTTAAGTTGAAGAAGAGTGAGAATCAGACGAAGAAAACAAGTTTTGTTCGATAGGACTGAAGACAGTTGGCCAACTGCGATCGACGAAGATGGATGTTTGTTATCGGGTCTGACTTTCAGAGGCGGCGAGAATGAAGAAGACAATCTGGTTGGTTAAGACTGTTAAACATAGCTTTTATAGTTAGGTTAAAAATAATCGGTTATCTGAACGGTTATGATGAACCGAACCGAACCGAACCAAGTCAATAACCGAACACTTTTTAAAACTCTGCCGATCGATTTTGTTCTTGATAATTGATAATTGACCGATAACCGAACACCAAATTGTTGAAAAAAGGACGTGTCAGAAACAGTTGAAAACTTATTCCCTTATTATTATATATATATATTGAATATTCATATTAAAATGATGTATATATATATAAATTTAAAATATAAAAACATCATAATAAGAAAATAATGTGTATTCATTTTAATCAGATCAAGAAAGAGCCTTGTTTATTATTGCCGACGTCAGGAACTTTTGTTGTTATTTTACAACTTTCAAAAAGATGGTTTGCAAAAATCGAAAGCCTTTTGTGGTGTTTTAGTCGACCTGTCTAAATAACAAAGCAAAGCAGAGGAAGCTTGGACAGAGATCTGCACACCAAAAAAATGGTGGTATATACTTTGTACCAATGTAATAAGTTGTTTTTGCATTCATTTGCTTAGTAAAAAGAGTAAAGTTCTCATTTTCAGAATTTTGTTTACTTTCTTTTATCTCTACTTTTTGGTATATGTTTTGTACTTTGGCTGGTTTAATGGCCTCTGAGATTTATTAACGTAAATTTATTTTGATTTGAAATTCCTTGGTTTAACATTCCATTTAAGAAAGTCTATAGAAAGAGAGAGAGAAAATCTAAGATAAACTTTTGTTTGATATCTTAATATGATGTAAGAAAAAGATGATTCGTTATTGATGAATCTAAAAAATAAAGTCGTGATATATCATAGAGTAGAATATATATGTACACCATCCACTTCAATTAGAAGATTTCGTGTGATTATAAAGATAGCTTCTGCGGAACATATTCCATTGATGTTACAAAGAGAGGGCAACAAAAGGTGAAAGGAGACAAATATTGAAAGTGTGACTAGTGACTACTATCCACTAAGGTAAGATAAAGATAAATATTCGTTCACTTACTAAACTATTCCACCACCGATAGAACCGAATCTGAATTGCCTTTAAAGTTCTTAATTTATCCCAAAAAAAAAAATTAACCGTTTTCCTTTACTACCTTAGTTATATGTACAATTTGAATAGTAGATGACAAATCCCAATAAAATTTGTACCGTCACCGGTCACTGTTGGACCGGTTCGTATTATTTTTCGGCCATAGTTTTATTACAAATATTTGATCCGGCAAGAAGACTTGTTCTCAACCTATGGGAATGGAACATAATATTTGATTCAAAGGTAGAACGATTGAAGTTTAAGTAATCTTTTTCGTTATAATAAAATTAATTTTAAAAGCAGAAAAGATCAATAAATTTTTGTTTTAATTCTATACTAATGATTTGGGGACCTATGTAGGTTTACAATATTTTATGTTCATATAAAAAATTATTTTATGAATTTATGATACATTTCAGATTATAAATAAATTAAATGGATATGTTGTTAGAAATTTGAAAAATTCATAACATTTTTCCTAATTTACTCTAAATTAATTTAAAACTACAGTAGAACTTCTATAAATTAAAAATCGATAAATTAATATATACTAAATATCTCTATAAAATTATATTAATTTTATAGTCCCAAATTGAGTTTTTGGTTCAATTAATATATCGATAAATTAATAATTTCTATAAATTAATAAAAAAATTATAGTTTTGGTGTAGTTCCAACATTATTAATTTATAGAGATTTCACTATATAAAATAATTATTTAATTGTTACGAGAGAAGTATTTTTTAGTTTTGTTACATGTTATTACAATGCACACTCGGTGGTAAGACGATTATCGAAGAAAGTACAATTAAAACAAAAAGATAAAGTTCTTAAAGGTGAAACTTGTTCGAGTTTACAAAGAGTCCATGAAAAAAAAATCACTTGAATCTCTAAAACAATAGCTCCAGAAAGCAAAATATGGCCGGATTATGAATCAACATTGGTATACCAAATGAGAAGGCTGGAGAAGTGGCCAAACGCGTCTTTAGCGACATGAGACTTTTCTTGGCTGAGCAGATTACAGAACGTAGATGATGTAATGACAAATATGCGTCCATTAGTTGGATAAAAAGCTCCTTGGAAAAGACTTAGGCCTATATTAGGATCTTGCTGAAAACTGTTGGTCTACAATAACAGCTATGGTAAAATACCAGAACCATAGGTACAATAGAAAACAAGTCTTAAAACTTTATTTTTGAACTTACGTCCAGAAGGTAGATCATGGCCGGATGCCAGATTGGATAGGGACTAATATCTGAAGAGAGTCGGAAGTTAAATAAAACTTTTGAGAATAACCCTCCCAGGAATGGGAGCTTTTGCGCACATGCCAAAGTCAGAATTGTTACCAACAATGCTCAATAGATCGGTAACTTCGGTCCATTTGCAGTGTCCAAAATACTGATAGGACTTTGTGGCTATCTAATTTATGAAATGAAATTGAGGCTTCATATTCAAGTTTGTAGTATTGCTTTCTAGGAGCTATGCGATAGATTATAGAACACCATTTGATAATTTAGAAGTTCATGTGAATACGTGATAATTTGGACATCCACGAAACAAAATAATATATCATTGACGAGTAATACTTAATGGAAGGTTAAACTAGAAAAAATATTAGAAACACTAGTATATGGCAATATGTCACATTATTGTCACTTTCTTAATTTCCTATCTTTTCTGTTGCAATTTGAGAAATTCAGATAAATATAATTGAGCTTTTTTTTTTTGGTGTGAGATAAATATAATAGAGCTAGAGGTGAAGGGAAGCTATTTTAATATTTTTTATATAATTAACGAATTATGTTATTTTAAGAATGAGTTAGAAATGTAGGAACTAAGAAAAAAGCAAGAAATGTTGATTTCATGATTGATTTATATAAAGCAAAAAAAAAAGTAGGCAAGAATAAGTGGGAAAAAGTTGAAAAAAGAATAAGTGGAGAAAAAAAATACACTAGAATCATAACTTATGCTATAACTACAAAAACTTCATCAATAATCCATCTATACAAGAACAAAATTGTTCTACATCTCATAGATCATTTAACACTGTTCAGAAGTAAGATCGAGAAGAGAATTAATTGTATTGTCAACATAAGAAACAAGAAACAAGACTATACGAACGTGTTTAGACTATTGGGTTATTACATTAAAATGGCGTATCTCATGCCATCACTAACCATGAGATGGTTGTTAACCTCTGAGACGCTAGCATAATCTCCTGACATCCACAGTCCATCCGTCCCACTGACACGTGGAACAGCAAAGCACGAGATGATCGAGAGCGGGAACCGCATCATAACGGCGTTAGTCCCATTTCGTCTTTCATTATGAGCTACTCCTGCTCCTGTCCCGGTGCCGTTAATGTCAGCGACTGTTGTTGATGCCATCTCAGCCTCGTCAGCGACGCGTGGACTCTTACGAAGGTTTTGGAGGTTGCGGCGGAGTAAGGAAAGCATCTGCGTCATGTCTGATCTAAGATTTAGTTTACTCTTCTCTTTTGAGATTTTTGGGTCGATGAGATAGAAGTTAGGAAAAAGGCACCGTATGGGCTTCTTTTATCAGGAGAAGGATTTTTGCAAGTTGGCCAACTTGGAATTTGCTTTTTCATTATTAGTGCCACTCTTTATCATCTATATATTTCCTGTCTTTATGTTTGTTTAATAACAAAGGAAAATTGTATGATAAATTCCCTCCTTTGCCCTCTATTTACTCTCACGATTAGGTGATCGTCCATTATATTTCAATAGGGGGGATACGGGACCCGCACAGCTTTTGAAATTTGTACTTTAGATTAATTGGTTGGAGCAAAAGCTCTATGTTAATTGCTCTAAAATTTAGTCGGTACATTTTCTTATAGTAATTATAAATAATAGAAAATTTAAGGCCACATTAAATGTAGAATTTATAGTTATTCGTGGGAATTAAACTTGGACTGTTAAATATCATGAACCCAACCCGAATCTATTTATACCAAATTAAAATAAAATATGGTTTAGTTTTGGTGATATCGCAAAAATCGAATAAATGCTATTTTTAATAAAAATCATAATATAGAATGATTCCATAATAAATAGGATAAACCGAAAAAACCAGAAAATCCTACTAAAAAATATACTAACAATATATGTGAACTATACAATATAAGAAATATATCTATAAAATAATTTAGCAATATAATCTTAATGTTTATTTTGTTTAAAGTTAATCTTTTTTAGTTTCATATATTTTAGTAAATTATATTTCTAAACATATATTATTAGTTCATTTTTTTAATAAAAACTTTGAATATAGTTAAATTGAAAACCAAAAGTATATTATCCAAACCAAATAAGAATATATACAATATTAGTATGTCAGTTAATTTTTATATACAAAAATCCAAAAACAGAAAAAACCAAATCAAATTTGGACTGAACTCTTAATTGAACATTTCTAAGCCACGTTACAACTAGTTTTGATTCAGCAAATTTAAGAAAACTAATACTTTCAAAGAGAACCACGATATATGGAAGAATGTTTTTCTTATATTATTTAATTGATTTTTTTTTTCAAAACACAAAGATATACTCATAGAGTAAGATTTTTAAGAAAAAAACAAACATTCCTTTAAAAATATTATGTTTTCTCTCCTTTGTTCTCCTTCGATTTTCTTCGTCGATCCCTTTTTCTGGTGGCCAATATTTTCCACTGCCACTATGAGACAGACCACCTCTTCCTTTTCCTCTTCTTTTTTTTTGGTCAACTGAAATTTTCATTAAAAACAAGGAGAAATGCATTTTTGAGATATATAACCGGCATAAATACATTACCAGAACTTAAACTGACAGAATAACCACCTACACTGGCGAAAAACAAGCTTCCCCGAAAACAAAGCTCAAAACAAGAGAAACTAAATCACAATCTAAAAAAGAAAATTAGACCTAAACATAAATAAGGAAGCAGTACACTAAGACCGTAAGAAATTTAAAACTCCCGGAAGCTACGAGCGAGATTTATCGATGTTGCCCCTAGCCCACCAAACGATAACAAACAACCTGTAGAACCAAACCTCTTCCTCTTCTTCTTAATCGCTCCCATTTTCTTGATTTTCTTTTCTGATTGATTGCAGACAGGGGCCAAGCTAGGGTGCTAGAAAGGGGTGTACGTGCATCCTTATTTTTTTAGAATTAGTGTATTTTATTAATATTTTTATATGTACCTATAATAACTAAACATTTATACCCATTAAAAATTAAATATATATTAGTGCATCCATCAAAATAATTTAGGGTGTTTACAAAAATAAATCCCTAAAATAAAATAAACCTTTAAAATGGGTCAATTACAAATACAACCACCAATTTTTCTCTCTCCAACAAATATCATTTTCTCTCATTTTCATCCTTATGTCCATTGATTAATCACAAAATATCATTTATTTATAATTATATTTTATTTTCTCAAAATTAATAATTACATTCATATCCTCATCTCTTTCATTTATTTACGTAAGTGTCACTATATCAATTTTTCAACCACCATGAACAACCAGATTTGAATTATAAATCTCAGTTTGTGAGACTAAATGACATCCAATGCCCTCACAACCTCAGTTTCTTCCATTTTATCTTCATTTTCATCCCTAAAACTCCATATTTTTCATTCTTAGAATTTCAAATGCTTTCATCTTGCAATATATGTTGACTCGGCTGAACTTTTTCGGTTGTGATTTTAATTGACGTTCTGGGTGCTTAACGAAGCCAAACAACCAGTATAAAGATGAATTTATGTAGATTTCATTAATTTCATATTTGTTCCGCGAAAGTAGACTTCAAATGAAGTCTACTCCAAACGAAGTATACCAATTAAGTCTACTTTTTGGGTAATTTTGCAATTGAAAATTATCTCGATTTTTGGGCCATAGACATCTAGTGTAGTCTGTAAAATTCCTTTTGAAAACAAAAAAAAAACTGAGAGCAGACTGACGACTAAAGTCCTATGCACAGACTTCGTTCGCAGTCTACTAGTAGTTAGTTTTGGAATCGACCAAAATCTTGATTTTTTTACGTAGACTTCATTTGAAGTTTGACAGGATGTAGACTTCATTTGAAGTCTACCGTGATTTGAGTAGACTTCGTCTGAAGTCTAACGTGGTTAGTTTTGGGGTTGACCAAAATAATAAAACATTGACCGGCAAATTCTCTATATGATTCTATTTAATCAAAATTTCAATCAAATTATTTTTTCATATTTTTAAATTAAAATTTAAGATGTTATTATGGAGTAGACTTCTTTGTAAGTTTACTTTGAAGATGTCTATTGATGTCAACCTTATATATTTCTTCGGTAGAATTTTAAAAGTTTGTCATTTCCGATTTCCCTTTTTTGTTTGAGCATAAGTAGTCAACTATAATTTCACTACCATTAGTGGTTAGTTTTCTCAAAAGTTCAATTTAGGGTCTATGTGAGAAAACAAAAGGAAAAAAGTTGTAAAACAAAGCAATTCCCCCAAATAATTTTAGGAAAAAATTGCTCAGATCCCATCAAACTCTTCATATATGACTAGACTACCGCAAAACTTTCAAAAATTGCTCAAATATTTGGACACCCCTAGTAAATTACGAAATAACCTTTAATTATTTTAATTAATAGAGATTAATTTTAATTAAAAAAGCCACATCACTAAAACAATTATCCACGTCACTAAAACCCAGCCGTTTAGTAATCTAATAACTCAGCGAAACCCCAAACATACCCTAAAATCAAAAATGTAATTTTTCAATTTCTAAATTGTAATTTTAAAACTTATACATTAAAATCAATCTCCTTTACTAATGTGAGATTAATTTACAAGTTGACACTTTGACTTAAGCTTAAGATATATGTTGTCTTACAAGTACTTCAAACATTACCAATAATGTATAAGTTAAGACCCTAAATCAATGTTTTCAATTTAATGTGTATAACTTTTTTCAAATGAAAACTATAAATTTTTTAAAAAATATTTTTATTCATAAACTTTGTATGTTAGAGTATAATCTCTCAAATTATATACCA
>KE156079.1:3233-21105 GCA_000411075.1 Sisymbrium irio
GTTGATAATTACCTTATCTGTCTCTGTTTGCTTTACGAGATTGTAGATTATCGTTAGATTAATATGCTCATGAATATTGGTATTCTCATATCATAATATTTTCCTCGAACTCTTACGGAGACTTCTTTAGGGGACTTTCAGGCGAAGTCTGAATTCAAATTAACCTAATTCAGTAAATACATGAATGGGAGAGTAGATTTCAAGTGAAGTCTGAATTCAAATTAACCTAATTCAGTAAATGCAGGTAAGGGAATTGTGAGTAGACTTCACTTGAAGTCTAAAACTTAAACTAACCCTAATTCAGTATAGACGGGAAGGGAATTCTGAGCAGGGGAAATAAGATAAAATGTATAAAAGTGAGTAGATTTCATGTGATGTCTGAAATTCAAACTAAACCTTAATATCCTATAAGCGGGAAACAAAATTGCGAAATAGGCGGGAATTTAACAAAAGGGAACCGTAATCTGTTAGTTATATAATTTTAAACAGAATGAACCGTTATGTAATACCAAACCGGGAACCAACCGATTAAAGTTGGGTAAAAGAAATTCCAATTAGATGTATTGTTGTGTAAAAAAAACGTAAAAAATACTCTGTAATTTGGCGAAATTGCCGTAGCATCTCTTTCGCTGCTGCCGTTCTACAGCCGCCGCAGTGCTCTTTCTTCTACTCGGTAATGTATGTTCCTTCTTTTTTTTGTTTCTACAGTAATCCTACTAAATGTGTTGCCCTCTAATCCTGCTGCCGTTGAATATGAATTTGCTTTTCAGATCTCGTCTGCGTCTGTACCTGTAGTTGTCGTCGGTAATTTATTTCCTGCCTTCCTACACTCTCTCTTGCGTTCTGGCTAAGTCGTATTTTAGCTGTTAAATAGTTGTAACAAAAAATGGATTTATAGATAACTCGCTGCCGCCTGTAGTAGAATTTGGCAGTCGACGTTGTAAAGTATACGTCGGTAGTATACAATTGTAGTATAAAGTAGAATTCTAGAATAGAATTCTAGAGTAGACTTCTAGATTACACTTCTTAAAGAGACTCCAAAATAGACTTTTAAAGTAGACTTTGATACGCATTCTTCTATGTTTGTAATATGTAGCAGCCTGCATTCCCACGCAGGATATTCACAAAGGGTGATGAACCTGCCGTGCTTAAAAGTATCGGCTACTACAGCATCAATACGATGTATGGGGTCTCGTTAGTGTAAAACCTTTGAGATTTTCGCTGTTGGAGTTTAAACAACTCACTGGACTCAATTGTGACTACGTCGAGGATATGGAGCAGCCAGTCCAAGAGATGACAGAATTCTGGGAGAAGATTGGTGTGCATATTGACGTTGGGCCTAGTATAGACAATCTGAGCCAAGCTTGTAGCTATGCGTCGACATGGCCTCGAGAGGTTCAGACTAAGCTGGGATATTTAGCCATCTATGCTGGTTTTGTAGAAGCACAGAAACTCAACTTACCTACACGGGCAAAGATGGTTAGGATATTCATGGATTTAGATGCATTCGCGAATTACCCGTGGGGAAGAGTAGCTTTTAAGAATCTAATACAGTCAGTGAAGGAACAAGATTTGACTAAGAGCTATACCATCGACGGGTTTGTTGAATTTCTTCAAGTATGGGTATATAATGCGATGCCAGATTTTGCTTCCGGCTTCGGGGGACCAATTGACAAGGAAACTCCTACGATTCTTGCTTTCTCCGGGTCCAGAGGTCAAAAGTATATCAAAGAGGCTATGTTAAAGCAGGTAAAGTACAAACCGAATTAAATAAGTAGGGATAATTAATGGTATCCAAATATTGATATATTGCTTTTACGCAGACCCGCTTCAACAATTGTTTGATGATGAAGAACCTGGCTGAAATGTTCCCTAAGTGGGATAATGATGAAGAAGGTGAGGCCATGGACAACATTGTTAAAGCAATGTTTGGGGAGTTTGATGGTGCGTGGAAATGGAATAAATCCAATTGGGTGCCATATGGAATGAAAGTCTCTAACAATGTGAAACCTGAGCCTTCTGGTGGAGACAACAAGACAAAGTCCGACTCAGATGAAGAAGTCCACAAAAGGAAGCGTCAGGGGCCATCGAATTCAGATACTTCAGTTGGCCCTAGTATGGTGGAAATATTAAAAGCCGATTTGGCGCAGTGGTGCACAGGGATACTTCTGGAGATGAAGGATGGGTTTACCAAATTCGAGAACCAGCTGAACCTCATTAATTAGAAGATGGAAGCTGTGGAGCAAAAGATGGCAGCTTTGGAGGAGAAGATGGAAGTTGTGGATCAGAGTACGAAAGAAGCAAGGACGGAAGAGCTAGTTAAGTCAAATGAAAAAAACCAAAGACCCAGCACCTGAAGAAGAACTTCTGCCTCGGGTTAGTTCTGAATCCTGAAAGTAGAAAAAACTAAGAAAACAACCGCGAAACGTAGGGGAAGAAATTCGAACAACTAAAATTCATATTTATGTACGACACATGTTGTTGGCTGGTTATCTGCATTACAAACACTTTAATTTTCAGAACAAATTTGTATCTTGTTTTAATTTTCGATTATTTACAACGAAATTTGCAGAAAAAACCTCCGACAAGTGAAAGTGTGAACTATCGCAAAAAAGAACCAAAATCTGAAGAACTGAAAACTCCAGCACTGGAGGTACTGCAGTCGTGTCCACCATCGGATCTCCGATTTACTAGTTGCGAGTACCTTGGTGGTAAATTCCGACAGAAGCCGAACTGGAACAACGAAAAGAAAAACAAAAAGAAATAAGATGTTAGGATGCAAGAAACTTTAATGGTGGCTCAGGCAAAGACTGGTCGGAAACGGCGGTTGGATACAACACAGCGAAGTCTGTATGAAGGAAATAGCATCGCAAAGGTCATCATACCAAACATGCAAGAAGAAGTATCTGGCAGTGGATACAATCCTTCCAAACCAGTCGATAAAAAAACTCAACATTCTTATAAATTCCTGAAACTTCGTCCGTAAGTCATCTAAACATTTTCTATAATGTTTTTTAAAAAACCGACGTTGTAGATATATATGTTGGCAAAATCCTATTTGCAGTTCATATTCGAAAAAGAGAAAACCATGGTTGCCGAGTGGTGGTGGATTCTTCGAACTCGAAGGCAATGGCTAAAAGATACGGTTAATCGTACTATCTACTCATTAGTTGACTTCTCTAGCAGACTTATGTAGGAGAATTCGTTAACGAATTGCTTACTCTGCCTGTTGCAGCATCTGGACCAAGTGCTAAATCTACGGAGACCTCAATTTTCTAAGCATCCATAATGGTTTAGATCAGAGAGGATTTGTTTCGTTGACACGATTTTTACACAGATGTGGACTGCAAAGTACAAGGAATTTGTAGACTCCGATGCAAATCCTATTGGATCGGGGAAACCACTTTGTGCCGGATCATATAATTACCACACAGGTGAGGTTTGACTATACTGCATGAAGAAGAAGATATGGGGACTGGAAGTGGATGACACATACACACCATTGAACATCAAATCTGATCATTGGGTTACTTTGTATATCTCTATTCCGAGGAGGCACATTCTCGTTTGTGACAGCTCCATTACACACTCTGATGATGATGAAATCGACAGGGCTGTTGAGCCTATTGCTGTAATGATACCTTATCTGATGCGGGAGTTATCTATTGATAGGGACATCTACACATATGAAAGGTGCACAAACAAGTGTGTCAGAGTTAGAGTGCCTCAGAACAAACCTCCAGCCGTTAATTGTGGCGTATATTGTCTGAAGTACGTCGAATGCCATGCATTGGGGATATCGTTTCCAACGATGTTGTGCGACTCCAATATGAAAGCAATCAAGGAAAAGCTGGCTGCTGAAATATTCAATAAGATAGACTGTCGTTGACCGGACGGAGAAAACTGCAACTGGTCGGATGTGACACTATACGAGCCACACAACTGACTGTCTGGTCAGTCATTTTAGGGTATGATTTTTGTCATATGATAGGGTAGAGATGATATTTTCTTGTTCTACGTATCATTTGAACATGAACTAGCAGACTTCAGTAGTAAACTTCTCAGCGGAAATATGTTTGCACTTAACGTTTTTATTTATAAAGTTGACTTCAGTTTAAGCCCACTAACGATTTGTAGTCCACTAATGAAGTCTTTACTGGAAGCCCAATAACGAAGTCTGGAAAGAAAAATGTAAAAGGTCAAAGGTATTTACTTAGTCCAACATAACCATAATTAAAGTGCTGGTCTATCTGTCAAATCAGAAACGAGTTCAGTAACTATGCTTACTGCTACACGAAAGGGATATGAATGATTATGTTGTTTATTAGTCATGTCGCACCTGTTCAATTTCAGTGTTAATACTAAGCGGATGCTCTTTAAATACTAACATTTACTTCTACGAAGAAGTTATTGGCATAGTTACTTCTTGGAGGAACGATTGATTTGCAGATATGGCTTACAACCTTCTATCGGAGACGAACATGACAGCAACGGCTTGGCATTTCAAACTCAAAGTGCTCCGAGCATATTCGTGGTTCATTACATACGTTGGGCTGTTCTGGTCGTACATTTTAGTTGATGAAAATGTAAGTGGAAGTTACTTCTTTCTATATTTGATAATGATGGTGTTTTATGTGGTTGATATGATGGTCTCATGTGTTATGTTCTGTTTGGAAGGGGACGAAAATGGAATTGCTTGTTTCTCCAGATGACACAAAAAAATTCCAAGGTTTAGAAAACATTGAAGGGAGTTGGATAGAAATTCAGAATCTTGCTGTCACAATGCAAGTTTCAGGGTTCATGCCGAAAAAGTCTTGTTACATGCTCACCCCCATACCTTTGACTCGATCAAGGAAGATACCATCTATCAACCAGATGCACTACATGGATTTCGTTAGGATTGACAATATTCAAGATTTCGACCGAGATACAGACGTTGCAATCGGTAACTATGGTTCATTAGTCTACGTTACAATATATTCCTATTATACACATAATCAAATTTGTTTTGTAATGTAGATACGATGGGTGTGATCTACAGCACATGTCATATGGTAGTTGATTGTGAGGACCCTTCGAAGACAACACAAATCTTTTACATCCGAGACTCAGAGTAAGAAGTGTGACATACATGTGTTTGTGCATGCTAATTAAAAGGACTTGATATGTCATCCATTTTTTTAAGGGACAACAAAATCCGGTTCATTGCAACTGGTTCATGTGCGTATGAGATTTGGAAAGGGTTCCTTGCCTCTAAAGAGGGGTGTCATATAATTGTCTTGAAGTTCTAGAGGATCAAGAGATGCGGCCGCGAAGAAGATGACTGTTGGCTTGAGTCAGAAGATGGTCTTTCGGATCTGTGAGTTGACCCTGAACTCGACGAGGTTACAGAATTCAGGAAAGAGTATGAAGCTTACGACCTTACGCCGGTTCCAGATGAGAAGCAAAAGCAAAAGAAAAATTTAAGGAAATGGATTTGATAGGCCAATCTTCGTTGCACTCTTCTTGGTTGCTTTCTGAATTGTTGCTGTTTTCTAGTTAAAAAATATAGCCTTCACTTTTGTGTATATTATAGCAGACTTCTTCAGTAGACTTCTATAATATATATAAGTAGACTTCAATCGTAGATGTCGTATATAACATAAACCTAAGCAATTTGCAAACATCACGAGTAATAATTGAAGTACAGTCAGACTTCATGCGTAGACTTCTTTGTTGCAATCTTCAAAGCAGATGCCATAATGAGGAAATTTCTATGAACCATCTCTATTACCTTACATATAGAGAACAACCATTAGTGATCAGTACATTCTTATTTGGATCAAATCAGAGCCAAAGTATTTACACAATTACTTCGAATATGGTCTGGTTCCTTGCATTTTGAACAATTGTATTGTTTGTGCTGCTTTTGGTACTGATCTGCGTTTTCTTGTCATTTCTAGTCATGTCTGCCACCTAGACTTCTTTTGTCTACCGTGACCGCGCTTCACTACCGGAGAGAGACATTGTATAGCAGCGGCAGTTGATTCATCAGACTGTCTGGGATAAATTTTATATCCGTATGTAGCATACAAATACTCTTTTCCATAGCATGGATGGACAAAGTTAGACATATGCATACTAGCTGCGGTTAAAGCTGCAATTGCATGTGAGTAAGATTTTTTTTCAACACTAAACACACCACATGCACAAGATTGTGCTTCAAAATCAAAACACAGTCACATGAGCCTTGTTTAACATTGATACGTCATCCATCTATTCGTTACACCGTCATCATATTTGCATAATGCTGACGTATAACCAACAAATATTCAACTCCGCGCATATGCTGCGTTGTCAGATTCAAGACATCTTCTCTCCTTTTCCAAAACCACTTACCTAACTTCTTTCTCACATACTCCAAAAGAAATGAGATGGGAAAGCCTCGGGCATTTTCAAATGGAGCATTGATATATTCTGCAATGTTACTTAGTTTTTATGTTGTATTTATCTCCCATGCAGTAAACTCGAGACCATAACGCTGGATCCGCCTCCTCCAAGTAAACTGCAAGACAAGGATTTGTATCCCTTATGTTATCCATCTTTCTTTCATACTCCTCAAAGGTGTGGGCATATGCCGTATCTTTGACCAAGTACATAATGTGTCTTCCAATATATTAACTAGCTATGTTTTCTTGAAGATGGTAGTAACAGATCCCATGTATTGCCCAAGGTATCACATTGGCACATACTTTAGCGATTGACGAGCACCGGTCAGACACTATAAACATAGCATATTCATCCAAGAAACACATGCACAATTTCTTGAAAACCAGTCTCAAGATGCATCACACTCGGAGTCCACAATACCTAAAATCAGTGGAAATATCTGAAAGTTACTATTCTGGCCGACTGCGACAAGTAAAAAACCACCGTACTTCCTGGTCAGATGAGTTCCATCAACGACAATAATTCGCCTCAAATACTGAAAACCAGATATAGAAGCTCTAAATGAGATGAAAGGTTATTTAAACCGATTCTCTTCGTCAAGTACAAGGTCAGTCACACTTCCTGGATTTGTTTGCTCTATTTGCTGCAAATAAGCTGGCAACTTTGCGTATCCTGCTTCAGCCGTTCCCCTAACCAACTATTGCGCAAATATCAAGGCTCTGTACGAAGTGGTATAATCCATTATCATACCAAACATGTTCCTCATTGCATCTTTGATGTGCTTTGGAACTATATCATCGATTATTCCAACACGCTCAATGAAAAGCCTTGCAATATATTTTGGTGTGCATTGATTATGTAGAGCTGCTCGATCGGCCACCGAACATGTATGCAAGTTGATATATTTTGTGACCCAAAACGTTTTCCCATTGTTCGTTGCAGTCGCTCTAATCCTCCATTTGCATCCTCGCACACAACACTTTGCGACAAACATAGACTTGGTCGATTTGTAGACTTTGAATGCGAATTTTTGCATCACAGCGGTCAAGTGCACCTCCGATATCAACTCATAATTGGTTGAGAAACTCTGTAATCTCCCTAAATTGTCAGACCAAGAAGTATTCAATCGGCTGGCCTGACCACCAAAATACGTTTTTGTATCTTCAACATCAAAACTGATTTCCTCTCCATCTTCATCTTTAACTTTCTCATATCCACTGTAGTCCACATCAGCGTCATCACCTTCTTTTTTAATATCGACATCAGCTTCCTCTTTAATATCGACATCAGCATCCTCTTTACATTTGTGCTGACCATCACATTCTTCTTGCACATCATCCATTTCTCCATTAGAATCGTCATCACGGATAGTGCAAAACAGCTTATACAGATTATGGAAAAGTAGGAGACTGTGACTATGATCTACTATTCTTATTCGTATAATGCATTATTTTGAGAATTTTTTCTTTCACGCTTTAGGGTTTATAGCCGTTTAGGTTTACGGATTGTAGGGTAGACAGAGTCAGTGAGAAGATATATTACTACAATATTGTGAAATAATCCTAATACTTAGAGCAATCTTTACATCAAATCTCAAACCATTTTTTAATTACAGAGAGATCCTTTATTCCTTTGCTCAGCCGATTATAACCTTTTATGCTCACTTGGTTGCCCCCATGTGTTTGCACCCGAATGGATCTTCTAAGTCGATTTTGGTCCAAAAATTTGTCCCTTTTTGTTGTGAATGATTTAACAATTTTGGAAAGTGGATCTTTTCAATCGTGACTGGAACATGTGCCTACCATGAATTTTAATTATTATGCCAAATCATTGTTAATGATATATCTTTTATATTGGTATAGATAGATATTATCTTTAATTATGTTTATGTAATCATGAGAATATCTACCTGTGTATATCTAAAATAGATTTAGATTAATATGTTGTAATCAATAGCGTGTATATATACTCTTATATAACCTCAATAAAGAACAACAGTTCATAATATCTATATGGTATCAGAGCTTTTCTGATCCAAAACCTAAATTTCTTCTTCTTCCTTTTTTTCTCTCGTCTTCTTCTTCTTCTTTCCAAATCTCTGTTTTTACTCGAGTTCTCCTAATGGCTACAGAGTCAACTACCTCCACAGCCGAATCGGCACCTGTTTTTAACATATCCAAAAGCACTCTCATCTCTCTCAACATGTCCAATATCACCAAGCTTACGTCCACAAATTTCATCACGTGGCGTCTTCAGATTCGCTCACTTCTGGAAGCACACGAACTACAATGCTTTATCGACGACGATGATCAAACACCACCTGCAACCACTACTTCTGAAACTGGGCTTGCTCAACCAAACACTGCCTTTGCAGCTTGGAATCGTCAAGATAAGATGCTGTACAGCGCCTTACTTGGTTCTCTTTCACTTGCAGTTCAACCAATCGTTTCCAGAGCTACTACCTCACGTGAAGTGTGGCAAATTCTTTACCGCACGTACGGCAAGCCACAAAGAGGACATGTCAAGCAACTCAAACAACAAATCAAACAGATCTCGAAGGGCACCAAGTCTGTGAATGAATACATGCGCCTCATCATGGGAAAAGCAGAAAAACTTGCGCTTCTCGGTTCTGCATTAGACCATGAAGATCTCCTTGACATCATCACAGATGGTCTTGGAGAGGACTATCGTGCAGTTGTTGACATGGTAAACGGTAGAGACGTGCCAATTTCCATTGATGAGCTTCATGAGAAGCTGATCAACCGAGAAAACACAGTGAACATCACAAACCCTGACAGTGTGTCTCTACCAGTTAATGCCAACACAGTGCAATTTCGTTCACAATATTCAAACCAATCATCTTCCCCGTCGCGTGGTGGATTCTCTCGTGGTGGCTTCTCTCGTGGAGGATCTCGACCACAACGACCATACCTCGGCAAGTTGTCAGATCTGTGGTGTCTAGGGTCAGGGTGCTCGTCGCTGTCCACAATTTCAGCAATCTCAGGCTCCGTCTCACTTTGGTGGTCCTCCTCCTTAATCCTATCTTCCTCCAGCTCCAAGGCTTGCTCCTCATCGCAACAACAAGTTCATCATGTCACGGCAAGTTCACCAGACATATCTCCTTGGTTGCTTGATAGTGGAGCCTCACATCATATTGCCAGCGATCTCCACAACTTGTCTCTCCATACACCATACACCGGTAGCGACAGTGTTATGATTGGCAATGGTGAATCTCTTCCAATCAAACAGACTGGTTTATCTCTTCTACCTACATCCTCTCGTGATCTCAAATTGACAAATGTTCTTTTTGTACCTGCAATGCAAAAGAATCTTATCTCTGTCAACAAACTCTGCAAAACTAATAATGTTATGGTTCAACTTTGTCCCTATGACTTTCAGGTGAAGGACCTCCGCACGGGGACAACTCTGCTTCAAGGCAGAGCTTTTGGTGGCATATACGAGTGGCCACTGCAGTCTTCTCCATCAGCTTTCTTTTGTTCCAAGTCTTCCATCGCAGATTGGTACTCTCTCCTTGGTCATCCAAATAGTCAGACACTTCGTTTTATGATTTCTCGGTTTTCCTTACCTTTGTCGTCTTCGTTTTCTTCTACTTCTTTACATTGCAACTCTTGTTCTATTAATAAAAGTCACAAGTTACCATATTCTATTTCAACTCTCGTTTCCAAGGCCCCTCTTGAAATAATCTTTTCTGATGTCTGGACTTCTCCAGTTGTGTCTATTGACGGTTTTAAGTATTTTGTTATCTTTGTTGATCACTTCACCAAATACATCTGGTTTTATCCCTTAAAAAAAAGGTCTCAAGTTGCAACCATCTTCCCAATCTTTAAATCTCTGGTTGAAACTCGTTTTAAAACAAAAATCATCACCCTCTTCTCTGACAATGGAGGAGAGTATCTAGCTCTCAAACACTTTCTCTCCTCAAATGGCATCTCTCACATGACCACTCCTCCCCCATACTCCCTAGCACAATGGGCTTTCTGAACGCCGAAATCGTCATATTGTTGAAACCGGCTTGTCCCTACTTACACATCCTGGTATTCCTAAATCGTACTGGCCCTATTCCTTTGCTGCAGCAGTTTATCTAATAAATCGTCTTGTTACTCCAACCTTGGCAAAAAAATCTCCCTTTCAACTCCTCTTTCAAGTCGAGCCAAATTATCTTAAACTTCAAACATTTGGGTTTCTCTGCTACCCTTGGATTCGCCCTTATGGTCAAAACAAGTTCAGTCCAAAGTCTACTCCGTGTGTCTTTGTTGGTTATTCTCTCACACAAAGTGCTTTTCTTTGTCTTATCAATTCTCGTGTCTATGTCTCTCGTCATGTCCAGTTCCATAAGTCTATCTTTGCATTCTCCGCTCTTACTCAAAGAGTCTCCTCTACTTCATCTCTTGACTCTCCATCCGCTGTTTCTCCATATGCCTCTATTGTTCATGTTTTTCAACGGCCACTCATCTTGCAACTGTCCCCGAGTGTAACTCCTTCTTCCCCTGAAGTTGTAACTCCAACACCAGTGTCTCCACTGGCAGTTTCAGAACCATCATCAGATTTACCAGAACCAGTATCAGATTCACCAGCTGACAGTCAGCCTGCTCCTACTCACTCTATGGTTACTCGTGCGCAGAAAAACATTAGAAAGCCAAATCCAAAGTATTGCCTTACTGCAATTCTTAAGGAAGTGGAACCTGCTACCTACATTGAGGCACTCAAAGATGAAAAGTGGAGACGCTCCATGAGTGATGAGTATGACACATTCATCCGCACAGACTCTTTTGATCTTGTAGATCGTTCCTTGGCTAAGAATATTGTCGGATCAAAGTGGATATTTCGCATCAAGCGCCTTCCTGATGGGTGTGTTGAGATGTACAAATCTAGGCTTGTTGCCAAGGGATTCCATCAGCGTCCAGGAATTGATTTTCATGAGACCTTCAGTCCAGTTATCAAACATGTTACGATTCGCCTGATTCTTGGTAATGTTGTTGCTTGTGACTGGCCTTTAATGCAACTTGATGTAAATAATGCATTTCTTCAAGGCCCCTTGGAGGAAGAAGTGTATATGATCCAACCGCCAGGACTAGTTGACAAAGACAACCCTCATCATGTTCTTCGCCTCAAGAAAGCAATTTATGGTCTCAAACAGGCCAATAGGGCGTGGTATAAATGCTCTCAAAGATTTCCTTCTTAGCATTGGTTTCAAAAACTCACTTGGTGATGCGTCTGTTTTCATTCTTCACTCACATTTTCATTATGTCTATATGCTTGTGTATTTGGATGACATTATCCTCACCGGAACCTCTATGTCTGAAATTCGTCGAGTTACTGATCTCCTGGCTGCTCGGTTCTCTCTCAAAGACCTGGGTGCTCTCTCGTATTTCTTGGGAATGGAAGCCACTCGTACCAAGGAGGGCCTGCACTTAACTCAAACGAAGTATACTACTGATCTTCTTCGCCGGACAATGATGGAATTCTCCAAACCGGTTGCCACTCCCATGTCTTCTACCGAGGAACTAAAGCTTTGCTCTGGTTCTCTGCTATCTGATCCTTCTGAGTATCGAGCCACTGTTGGAAGCTTGCAGTATCTTGGTCTCACCCGTCCCGACATTGCTTTTACGGTGAATCGCCTATCTCAGTTCATGCATCAGCCTACTGATCTTCATTTGGAGGCCGTGAAGAGAGTGCTTCTCTACCTTGCTGGTACAGTCGACAAGGGTCTCTTCTTCTCTGCCTCGTCGCCACTCACACTCCACGCCTACTCAGACGCTGGTTGGGCTGGTGATAAAGATGATTATCAATCGAGGGGTGCATATATTGTTTATCTTGGCAAACATCCCATTTCCTGGTCTGCTCGCAAACAAGGGAGTGTTGCTCGATCCTCCACTGAATCTGAATACGGAGCAGTTTCAGACACAGCTGCAAAGGTTAGATGGATCATGAATCTTATGTCTGAGCTTGGCTTGAAGTCTACGTCAACTCCAACGGTATTTTGCGACAACATTGGTGCCACATATCTCTCCACCAATCCAGTTTTCCACTCTCGAATGAAGTCTATGGCACTTAACTATCACTTTGTGTGTGAACTGGTTCAAGGAAAGGTTTTACGTGTATCTCATATCAGTACAACAGACAATCTCGCTGATGCTCTCACTAAGCCACTGCCTCGCACTCGCTTCCTAAATTTAGTATCCAAGATTGGACTCTGTAGCCGATGTCCATCTTGAGGGGGCATATTGGTATAAATAAATATTATCTCTAGTTATGTTTATCTAATCATGAGAATATCTAGTTCATAATCTCTATATTCTACTGGAGTTTTCTTTTCCTTTCTTCTGTTTGAATTCATAACTAATAGAGTTTTGAATCAGAGAGGTGGTGTTACGGTTAACAAGAAATTATTTTTTTTGCCTTGGGTTTACATTTAAAGATTGGGAAAGAGATTGTTGAAATATCTGGTTTTTTAAAAGGTCACTTGTCTCTTGGAGCATTGAGATGTTTTCCCTGTTAATGTAACTAAAAACTTAGATGGAAGGGAAAAGAGAAGAATCATAGGAGCAAGGATAAATATACTAGAGGGACAAAGAACCATTTAATGGAAACAGACAAGTTTCTGGCGAATTGTGCTTGCAGTTGTGCTGCGTTTTTGTCAGATCAAAATTTATAATACCACATTGACCAAAGCTGTTGGGCTACAATGCCACCCACAATTTTGACTTTTTCCAAATTTCTTTTTTTTTTTAAATTGAAAGTAATAAAATACCATTAAGTCTATTGGAAACTTGCATAATTACAGACCCAGCCAGTATAGATCGGACCGATCCAATATCTTTGAATTCAAATAATATAATCTGAGTATCCAAGAGCAGTAAACCTTACATTAAAAAAGCCCAAAATCCTAAAAAAAATATTGCTCTCTCCATCGTGACTGGACCTCTCTCTGAATCAAGTTTATTTGGTTGTCGTCGTCTCTTTTATCTTCCATCCTCCCTTTGGAGCTGCCGTTCTTTCGTAGTCGTGTCTTTATCGCTGCCAGTATTTCGTTTCTTCTCAATGACGAAGGTGAAAGTTGGAAAAGTAACTCCAACAACAGAAAGCAAATCAGAAGACATAGGTCTTCCTCCTTAAAGCAATGCAGAAAGAAGCAGAAATTCAGAAGAGATGAGGAATACATATGAAGGAGGGATCGATTCAAATATTGATGATGTGGGCTCAAATAAGGGTTCCTCAAATAATGATGATGTGGGCACTAATAATAATTCCTCAAATAAAGTATTGATAATATAGTTACCATTAATCTTAAATTTAGATTGAGATTTATAGTAAATTTTAGAATTTAGGAACGAAAAAACTGAGGGTTAACTACGTAATAGTAGGTACAAGTTGTAAAAATGAGTAGAATTACATAATGGGTTCAAGTACGTAATGTGAAGTTCATGTAGGAATTGTATGGCTAAACTATTTTTAAAACAATATGCTCGTGACTGTGCAGGATAATGAGGCTAGTATCTTGTAACCACATAAGTTTTACTTTGGTCCAGATCAATATGCGAGAGTTTATGAGATAGGAACGAGGTGTCAAGTGAAGGAAACCGTGAATATAATAAAGGAATTTCCAGATGAACTGGAATGGTTCACAGAGCATTTTCCGTTTAAGCATATGTTTTATATATCACTGGAGACATACCCCAAGCCTATGGAAATGTGGATGCTGCTACTTCATCAAGCTTGGACTGAGTCGAAGAAAGAGTTATGGTTTGTGGTTAATGGAGTGATTATTAGATATTCCATGAGAGGACATGTGCTTTTATGTGGGTTAGACTGTCATGACTATCCAAGTAACTATAAAAAACTGAACGATAAGAAAAAGGTAACTTCAAATTTGTGAAAATGATATTTAGAAGGAAAAAAAGATATTAAAATCGTAGATGTGGAAGTTGAAATAAGGTCAACGCAGAGCAGTATAGACAAGAAGAAGATGTGAGTTATGTATTTCTTAAGCAATGTCTTAAAACAAAGTCAAAGGTTGATGGAAACATATATCCATTATTGCTTAAAGTTGTGAATGATTTGGAGATGTGCAAAATATTTCCATGGGGGCATTATAACTTTTGATGATTGTATGGGTGAGGTAAAGAGAAAGATGAAGAAGATCAATGGCGGCATTGTGAAATACAAATATTCATGGACCTTTTCTGGTTTCATTCTTCCTCTTGAGGTAAACGTTAGTTTGTTTGACTCGAACTTATTACAAATTGATCAAATTAATCTTTTTCAACCACTGGACTACATCAAATTTTCGAAAAATGGGGGCCTAAAAGTATGTATATTCATTGGGGGCCTAACGCAAAAGCCTTTTTTAATAAACTGTAGGCACGGCCTTGACTGAGCATAGTATAAAAGTTTGTTTGACTTTGATTGAAGTTAGAATTTTTTTATGTAGTTTATAAAAACAGATTAAAAAGGTATGTTAATCTACGATATAGTTGAAGACAAAAATTGAGTGGTGCACGAGATGAGGATGAGGAAGCCAACGAAGAAGATAAATCTTGTGAGTCTTATGGAAATGAAGTGGAGGAAAAAGCGGAGGAAGACAATGTGGAGCACGAGAAAGAGGAGGAACACAAAACGGAGGAAGAGAAAGAAGATGACGAAGACAAAGATGACACATATAATGATGAGAAAGACATATAGTAAGACAAAATGTAGGAAGCGAATGAAGGGCTCAGAAAAGTGAAGGAAAGACATCCAAAAAAGAGACTGGAAAAAGTTCTGTAGAGAAAAAGAAAAGGAGTAAAAAAAAGTCATGCCGCTCATTCTAGTATATTTATTGACAGTGGTATTAAAGAAGGCAAGGACACTCGTACTAGGAAGTGATGATTGATGGTTTAAATGTTTTGATGTTGAAGTAGTTCTAACGTTTTAGGTGGTATCGTTTATTTTTTTTTGAGAAAATTGTGAACCTTATGTAAGTTATGTTTGTTAGAAAAAGCAAACATTTGGATACTTTGGATTATGTACATTTTTGAGGAAATTGTGAACCTTTAATGAAGTAATTGTTAAATTTCAATTAATGGTGTACAACTTCATTACTTTATGTACAACCTTGAACCTAAATGTAGATAGAAATACTAATTGAGATTCACAAAGGAAGGACAAAACGCAATTGACAAAAAAGGAGACATCATATTACAAAAAGATCTTTAAATTTTTAAAATGGAAGTGTTCAGCCAAAATACAACTTAACAAATTACATATATTATATTGCAAAACAGATCTTTAAAAGTCTGGATATGAAAATCATCAACCAAGAGACAATTAAACATGAAGCTTAGTCAACATCACTCAATACCATTTAGGCAAAGTACAAGCACCTGAAGTGAACCAAACACAAACAACATCATCTCAACTCTGTTCATCTTCTTTTTCATCTCAGTAACTATGATTGTTAGCTTACCAACCTGTTCTTCATTCTTAATCTGTTCTTCAGCCAAAAACATATCCAGATTCCAACATTTTACACTCAAACGTTTAGACTTCCAATTATCAATTCCAAACTTCCTATAGTAAAATTTCTAATTAATAGTAATTTTCCAATTTTTTATAAGGATAAAATAAAATTTGAATAAGTAATCATTATAATGTAAGATGTTGTTGCTGTCAAACCAACAATATTATAAGCTATCATTATAATGTATGAAACCTATAAATTAAATATTAATTTTTATTTGAATTGTTCCCATTCTGTTAAATTAAGTATTGTATATATTCTAAATTAAATCCTCGTCAAATTATATTTTGTAAAACTATATTTTCTAAATCTAATTTTCATTATTATTTGTATGAAGTTTAACCTAGTAGTACGAATTCGAGAAATACAAAGTCATAATCCTTATTAATTGTACATAGTATAATTTGAAAGTATAAATTCGAGAAATACAAGGTCACAATAGAAGCTTTTCAATGGCTTAGGTTCATTTACTAGTTCGTACGAGCCGAGTTTTTTTTAATATATCACATTTACCGTACTACCGGTATCGATAAGAACCCTAGACAAAATATGATCGGCAATCGTGAGCTGAATCACGAACGGTAATTGTAAATAGTGTAATCTAGAAGTATGAATTCGAGAAATACAAGATCACAATCCTTATTTATTATACATAGTGTAACATAAAAGCACAGATTCAAGAATAAAAGGTCACAATCCTTATTAACTCTACAAAGTTTAATCTAATAGTACAAATTCTAGAAACACAAGGTCACAATCCTTATTAATTGTGCATAGTGTAACATAGAAATACAAATTCGAGAAACAAACATGCACAACAACTTATTGAAAAAAATATCAATTCACAAATCAAATGTTACAGTTGAAATAGTTAGCCAACCCGTATGCCAGACACCAATTTTTTGCTCATTTTTCTGCGACGTTATCTAGTGGATGTAAATCGTTGTTCTTACGTTCTTCCTCTTTTTTAAAGTACTATAGCGGTAAGGTGAATATTTTTTGTATATCATCAGGAATAACCCAGCTTGACTTATGTGATACTCCATACATCGTCCTATAATATGCAAATGCCCATGTCTCAATCAAATAAATTTGGAGCACATGTCATATACACTTATGTTCACTGCCCTTCCTTTCGTCCTCATTAATGTTCTTATTGCAGGTATTCCATAAACACAATGGTACTTGTTTATATTTAAATATCTGCAAGATCAGTTTTTCCTCAAAAAATCCACCAAATAAGTCATCCCATCAAGTCCAACAATGTTGTTGTAATGACCCAAATCCCTAACCCAGCCCATTTCTTTTTAATTATTATTTTTCAGCTTAATTTAAGCCCAAATAAATTAAAAGCCTAAAATCCTATTTTAAGTCCCACATTGGAAATCTCTAGTTTTCACCGCTCTCTTCCTTCCCTATATAAAGAGCTCTATCCCTTCTCTTTTTCTCCACCAAAACAAAGTAGTGCTTTGCCCAGTGGCCGGTTGCTATTGAATTATCCGACGACCAGCCACTGGTGAATTTTACCGGTGAATTTTTTTCGGCGAGTTCTGGCGAGTTTCCGGTGAGCTTCCAGGCGAGTTCCCAGAAAATTCTTGCGAGTCTTCTAGCAAGTTTCTCGCCTTCTACCTCTTTCCTTTTTGTTTGAATCGGTTTAGTTTATTTGGGTCTGTTTTTTAAGGTCGGGTTGAGTTGGTCGGGTCGGTCCGATTTAGGTCGGGTCCAGGTTAACCGGTTTGGATTGGGTTGACCCTTGACTTTGAATTTGACTGTTGACTTTGACCATTTAACCGTTTTTCGTCGTTCGAATTCTGTTTCACTCAAATATTCGTGTTGATTCCAGATTTAGCTTCCGTTTGAGCATATTACGTTCAGAAGTCGCAGATAGCTGGATTTGGCAAAGGTGAGGGCTATTCCGCAGAG
>KE156079.1:46828-57361 GCA_000411075.1 Sisymbrium irio
GCAAGGCGTACAATCGACGGCTAGCGTTGCTCGTTGTTAGTCGGGTTGACTTGGTCAAACCTAATGTTAAAATTATCCCCAACAATACAAATTGTGTGTTTTGATGTATAAAAAATTATGAATATGATAACATTTGAATTTCATTTACATGCCTGAATAGGTATCTGGCGATGCATAAGATTCCTGAGACATTTGGTTGAAGAGCCTGGTTCCAGATGGGGGATCGGTTCACTTAGTAACCATCGATTCCTTTTGCAATTTGGAAGTTGAAGAGTCTAATAAAGATTATATATATGAATGAAAAATTGTTTAATTGCCATTGAGTTTGTAGTTGCAGTATCAAGTTTTTAAAAACGGTTAAAATCTATATGATTTCAGTATCAACGTATTATTTGATGTTATCAAATATGATACATTCATAGTCGGTAAATATATCATACAAAGGAAGTTGAGGAAACACCTCTTTCTTCTTTGTTTCATAATTTTTTGAACTATTTTCTTAATTAATTTAAGGGTTTTAATTTTAAAAGTCAATTTCATGAGAACTAGTTCTTTTAATGTTGAGAATAAGCAACGTTGTGATCTCATTTTCTTTTTCTTTCAATGTTGCATACAAGCCAAGACCCTAAATCCAAACTAGATTTTATTATTCAGAAAATTTTCCAAGAACAATCACATCCAAAATGATCCTGAGAAAAGGTTATATTAGATTTCTAAGTCTCAACCTGAACTTCAGACAAACCACCTTCAAGAGTCTTGACAAATTCATGGAAGTAATTACCAGTAGTTGCTGTACTGGCTGACAACTTGAGCTTGAAACAACTGAAATCTCCAGATGAGAGAGCTCGATTCATCAACTCTTCTAGAGTCGCTTTGTGCCTAAGAAGAGTTTTTGCAGCTTCTCCTAAAAGGTGCTTCATGTACTGCTTCTTGGTGCTTTGGTACTTGGTTATCAAATATTCATAAGCACAGCTCCATTTCAATACAAGCCTGCACTGGACCATCAGCATGGTTGCTTCCTTGATAGCAATGATGTCTCCGTCGGTAAAACTGAAGTTATCAGTTAGTCTTGGAATCCCATTCATATCTATGGCTTTGAGCTCCGACTTTGATTTCTCAAAGCCTTCATGACATGCCTCCCATAGACGCAGGTAACAAGCATTCTCCTCTTCTTGACCCATTGATGATGGAGAGACTTCAGCACAGTTCCATTTTCCCATGTGTGCTTCCTCTGATCGAAAGCAACGCCAGCAGAAGCTACAACTGATCATTGCGTAACAAAAAGTAAATATAAATGAGTTTTGATTTCAAAAACAAAAACATCTGTGTTTTAAAAGATGAGTGTGAACCTGCAGATACAAGTGACGAGCCTCAAATCAAGGTCATCGGTCCGCTCCACGGGGCTGTTGCAACGAGGACAACGTTTGGTATTTTCCACGAGCCAAGCATCGGTCTTTAATGAACCCAATGTGAGATCAAGCCAAACAGAGGCATCCTTGCAAGTCACGGGTCGATGTGACTCGAGCTGACAACTCCAACAGAATGTGTGGCCACACAAACACACCACACCAAAGTTAAGAGAAGACTCATCGTCTTCCAATACATTCTCGTGACGCTCGATGACGTAATCGCAACCTGGTGCAGGACAACATTTGATCGATTCCTTGTTGCTCTCCATGAAAGATCCCATAATGTGTCTCTCGTACATCTCCTTCACAGATGGTTCTGTGAGTTTCTCAATTGTATCGCGTCCAACGGACGTGACACACTCTTGGCTAGGGCAAAGGAATGCTACTGCTCCCTCATCCTCGTTGTTGTTCTCCTTCTTGTCCCCCATAAGCTTTTCGAGATGACTTGTCCAACAAGGTTTGCAAAACTTGTATGAACAAAAGGGTGTGGAGACTAGGTCTTCGTTTTCTTGATCTGCAAAAGAAGAAACTGATTTGTTTTCTTGACTCGAATTGAAAACTTTAACCAAACCTAACTCCGCCAGGAGTTTCTCCTTGTCATCAACCAAACGATCTGAAGCCTTCAACGAGTTCCATCGGAGACGGATTAGGATTACGGTTGCATCAGATGTGGACAGCGAGAAGACTTCTGAGATCTGCTTGATTTCTTTCATCATCTTCTCAGCAACTTCATTTCTTGTAAGAACGGAGTAAAGTCTCTGACTATCAATCTCCATAGCTGAAAAAAAACAACAGAACTATGAAAATGTAACAAACAAAAACTAAACGAAAAAAAAAGAAGCATGTAAGAGTATTGTAAAATTGATGGATGCTATTTTATACCAGCAAATGAAAGGGAAGAGTTCAAAAATTATTGTGACCTAAGTTCAAAGAAAATATTCTTAAATTTCTTGATGATAGATAGTGAACAAGTCCAATGACATTTATACGAGAAATCTAAAAAGTTAACATTTATTACAAACAAAAAAGTTTTATTTATACATATAAAATCTAATTTTAATTATTGTAAAATTTAGTTTTAATCATTATAAAATTTTATATTATTAATCATAAAAATAATTATTTGGACGCGTGTTTGCAATACTTTTATTTTCATTAAAAACAAAAAATTGTTATTTTAAAAAATTTATATTATAAAATTTAGTGTTAATTATAATAAAATTTAATGCTAACTATTATAAACTTAAAATTTTTCTAGGCGTGTTAAAGAACCTGGTTCCAGGTGGGGGATCGGTTCACTAATTAACCATCCGTTTTGCAATGTGGAAGTTGAAGTCTCATAGGGGTCCTTTTTTATATGAATAACTGATTGTTGAATGGCTATTGAATCGCATTGTAACACTCTGATTCGGTAGATAGGCTTGTGTAGTTGCAGTGTCAAGTTGTAACTAAACGGATTAAATCTCTATAACGTCCGTCAGTATCAATGTATTACAATGTATAATGGGATTTGTGATGAATGTCAATGACTTTCAATCTTATCTTAAGGAAATAGTCTTAGCAAACACAATACTTTACCAATTATAACACAGACTTTTGTAGTGATCATTTGTTTATTTCGTGTATGTACATTGCAAGAATCGATGCATTCAAAGTTTGATCTTCTTTTCGGTTCGTATATCTACCATAAAAAGCAAGTTACCAGCTTGTCTCTTGGCGATTCTCTCAATCAAATTACTAGGATCATTCATATACAAAGGATAATAGAGAAGAGACATTGACTGTAAAGGGCATATTAGATAGACAGCTTCCTCTCTAATCAACCTAAATATGACCGAGTTTATTTATCTGCGTCATTTATCGTCTTTTACGTGCCAAAAAGTCTAGTGGATGATCATAGTCTCTGCAGAACCGAATTGACGGTGGGACCAAGACGATCAAGTTTCTCAGGAGAAGACAGAGCAGTTTGCTCCTCGTCTTCTCACAAAGGAACCCCCTATGAGTACTCAAAACATGAATTGTCATCCCCTCATCAAACGAAGAGCAAAAAGAAGTCGAGAAACCACATTCATGAAGATTGTCAACAGCGATTACAGCAGATCTCTCGACGCAATGCGAACGATATCGAAGGTAACACAAAAACTAGAAAGATGCAGCAGAAACGGTGTTTCTGTTTGGTCCGCAAAGTTCAACTTTCCTTGCATTTCTTTAGGAACAGAGCAGATCTGAGCATCTTTTTGGTGAGACACGTAATCTGAGCATCTATTTGTATAGATATACCCTAATCGGGAGATTAATAAAAGGAAACAGAGATGATGAATAAAAGAAAAAAAAGGAGATAACTTGAGTCCCACCCAATCCATTCTCACTTTCACAATCATTATCGTTTTATTTCGCTTTCTCACCTCGAGAAGAAGATGGGTTTGACATAGAACACTCCGAAATTTATACGACAGCGGCCTTTCAGCGAGATGATAAAGAAGACGAAGAACAAGTGTAGTAGCATCATCTCTCTCAATGAGATAAGTAAAGCATCCTTCGAGACCGCCCTGAACAACAAACCCTCCGCCGCCACCGTAACCCTAGAAGACGATGGAGGAAGCATCAATTCTTCCTCGTGGGTAAAATCTCTCTTACTCGGAAGAGGAGCATACAGTTCTGTTTATCTAGGGTTTCGTAGGTGCGAGAAAGACACAACAACACCCATCAAAACTGCTGTGCTTTCCTGCGCTTCAAGCCTCAAAGACGAAGGGCGGATCTTGGTCCGTTTACAATCTTCTTTCGTTGTACGTTGCCACTGCGAAGAGGAGGGTATACAATATAACTTGAAGGACGACACAAAAAATGATGACGTAGCTGAGAGAGATGAAAATGGAAGAGACAAGAAAAATGATGTGCTACTAGAACCGGAACATGCAAGTCCAACTTTGAGACCGCCGCTAAAACATGCAAGTCCAATAGGATGATAGGTTGAAGCTTTTTAAAAGCATTCCTAGATTGATTTCGTTTACTTTCTTTTCACCAACTTCATTTCTCATGAGAATATGAAAATGTAGCATCTTTATCCTAAAGACCCATTTAAAAGGTTGCTAAATTTTTTTTAATATTTTTAGTAGTAAAAATAAGTTTAAGAGATTTAGCTAAGAGATCACAACAATTAATGGTGCATTGCAAGTCTCTTAATTTAAGGTTTAAAATTTTTTATAAAACTGTAAGGTCTACATCGAGAGTTTGTCTACATCAAAAGTTTTCAGGGCACATACCTATAAGATACACTCAAAGCATCATCTCTTCTTGAAGAATTTGCTTCCTCTCTTTCCAATTCCAGCACCTTCGAGAGTCGATGAGGAGATGAGACCTTGTGTCTGGTCTCCACGTCAGTTCTTTGAGAAGGGAGAACAAAGACGAGAGAGTGCGGGTGAAATCTCGCTGTCTTTTATGTTCTTACATGACACTACTCTCATGCTCTCGAGTTCCTCCCAATGCAGAATGACTGACTCTAAACTGCTTGTTGTTAGGACTGAGCATCCTTCCAAAGACAGAAACATCACCCTCCTGCAAAAAAAAGGATGATCAAAATGGGCGATCTTTCACATCGCGGAGTAAAAAACTAGTAAAAGAGTTCATTATGGCAAGGAAAATCTTTTCAGAGTTTAAGTTGTTAGTCTTATGTATGACATCAAAGTTCAAACAAATCAAACTAAAAGCATTCAATGCTCTTCATAATCCATAAGAAAATTCAGTAAAACAGCATGGCAATATCTCTTATACTAAGTATATTATGTGCAGCATCAATACCAAGTTTAAGTTTTCACGGTCCAGTTAAGGTTAATGACATCTTCTCATCTCAGAGAAATCTGCGTTTTACTACTTAATTGATAGGATACTATCTGATGTGGTCTTCAAAGTAACCATTCGAACTACAACACAACCCATGAACTCAATAATTAAAGGGAAAAACATACCTGAAAGCTTTAGCCAAACTGAAAGAATCATCATCCAAACCCCAGCAATCCTGAACATGAACCTTTACCGCTCCACCACAGACCTTAAACAACGCTCTCATACCTTCTCTATCATTCAAACAACACCTCTTGAGTTCCAAACTCTCCAAACCAGGACAAGATCCAATCAACTTATCCGGACCAGGACAAGAATCCATCTTCTTACAAGACGAAATCCTCAGAGTCTTCAAACTCTCAAAACACGAAAGCGCAGCTATCCAACCATCATCCTTCCTATGGTCACAAACAACCAACTCCTCAAGCGATTCACAACACTTCCCAATCGCTTTAACCCCATCAAAACTACCTTCACAACCACTAAGCTCAAGCTTCACAAGCCTCTTACACCCTTGTGCTAATACCGTCAAACCAATATCAGAAACAGAGGAACTATACAATCCGTCAACACTCCCCACTAGTCTCAACACTTTTCGATTCTCACAAGCAGTGATACCACGCAAGAGGTTAACACTACACTTGAGCAACTCAAGCTCCGTTAAATCAGAACAGTGTTCAGCTAAACCTACTAAACCTAACTCTGTAGCGTTAATCACAACGAGGTTAAGTTCCTCCCAATTTCAAACAACGAGAACATTCTTACCTTAACGCGAACCAGGCGACTCTTGGCTCGTTTAAGAGGGCTATGGCTTCCGAGACCAGAAGATGGGTAATGAGAGGAGAAGACGAGCAAGAGGGAGAAGAGGAGAGCAGACGAAATCTCTTGTCGGAATTGAGATTCGGGTTTGGAGGTAAGCAAGATTTCAGATTTGAGGAGCGCCACACACGAAAGAGAGGTCCGTCGCCTGCGAGGAGAGCCACCGAGAAAGACTCCGAGTGATTCATCGTCTGCACGAAGTCGAGAGAGATAAGCGTCGTCCCTTCCTCTGCTTAATTAAGCAACATAGTTTCAATTAAAATCTAATATTCATTTATTTTTAATCACAATTATCTTAAACTATCTTGATAATCAACTGCCATAATGCTGTTTTTATGGAACAAAAATTAAATGAAAAAAATCTGTGAGAATCATGTAAATTAATGGATGTGATTTTATACTTGCAAATGAGAGGGAAAGAGTTAGGAAGAGTTTAGAAGAGTTGAAAGGAAAGAATTTAAAATTTTAAGCAGAAAATAATATTGTTGTTTTTAATAAAAAAGTAAAATTATTATAAACATGCGTCCAAAATAAATTACTTTATGATAATTAGTATTAAATTTTATAATAACTAGTGTTAATTTTTATATGCAAAAAGTAATAATATTTTGTTTTTTAATAAATGTTAATATTTTAGATTGTTTAATAAAAATGGTAGAACTTGTTTACTATCCATCATCAAGTATGTTAAGATTATTTTCTCAAAAAGCATAATTATCTCAAAAGATTTGTTTAAAGTCTTTTTTTAAATATTATAAATAGTAAATATAAATTAACACTGATTTCTTATTTGTTTAAATAAGCAACTTTGTCTTTATTTTTTTTATATTTGCTTCAGTTAAAAGGTAATTTTCTTTTATTTTTAATCATAACTAATATAAATATTCTGTATTAGCAATTTGAGATAATGATGATCTTAATTTCTTAAATAAACGATTTTATCTTTACTTTTTTGTATGATTGATTCAGTTAAAAGTTAATTTTCTTTTATTTTTAATTATAATTAATATGTAATTTTTGGGATAATAATATTCTTAGGCCATCTCCATCGGAGGCTGTGATACAGTTTCAGAAAATATCTTAATAATAAAAAAATATAAAAGTATGAAAGAGAAGATGTAAAATTCAGAAACGTATATGATTATACATACTCGAAGACTCATTTTAGAGACTATTGTGCCAACCGTCCATTTATTAGTGGTTTCCTTTAAAATAAATAAATAAATTTTAATTACCAATTTAAACTTTAATAAAATAATAATATTAGTTAATTTGGATACCCTTCTCTTATATTTATACCCCCATACGTCTAAACTTAATTACATTATTACCCAAACCCGTCGAAATAGAGAGTGAGGAGCATACAAAAAAGGAAAAATAAAAAAAAACAGAGAAAAAAAGGAAACTAACGTTGAATAAATGAAAAAAAGAGATAACTTGAGTCACACCCAATCCACTCTTTCACTTTCACAATCATCGTTTTGTTTCGTTTTCTCACCTCAGAGAAGATGGCTTTGACTAGGACCACTCCGAAAGTTATACGAAGGCGGCCTTTGAAGAAGGTGATGAAGATGACGAAGAAGAAGTATAGTAGCATCAACTCTCTCAAAGAGATAACAAAAGCATCCTTCGAGGCCACCCTGAAGAAGAAACCTTCCGCAGCCACCGTAACCCTAGAAGACGACAAAGGAAGAAACAATTCTTCCTCGTGGGTTAAATCTCTCTTACTCGGAAGAGGAGCGTTCGGTTCCGTTTATCTAGGGTTTCTTAGGAGCGAGAAAGACACAACACCAGAAAGAGCCATCAAAACTGCAGAGGTTTCCCACGCCTCAAGCCTCGAGGACGAAGGGAGGATCTTGCTCCGTTTACAATCTCCGTTCGTTGTCCGTTGCTACGGCGAAGAGATTGCACGGGAAGAGGAGGGTATGCAATACAACTTGATACTCGAGTACTGTTCCGGCAAAACTATTGCGGACTTGATCGAGGATAATCAGGGAGAGCTACTTGAGTCAGACGTCAAGGTATTCGCTAGAGATGTCTTGTCTGGTCTCACATACATCCACGACAGAGACATCATTCACTGCGACATCAAACCGGAGAACCTTTTGCTCTGCCCTGTCGACCACCGGTTTAGACCTAACGGGTATTTGACCAAGATTGGAGATTTCGGTTTAGCTATGGAGAAAGGCTCGCTAGAGTATGGAAACGGATACGGCCATAAGAGAGGCACTAAGAGGTATATGGCTCCTGAGGTTATCGCACATGGGATAATAGACTTTGGAGCGGATGTGTGGGCTTTTGGATGTACCGTTTTGGAGATGTTAACCGGAAGATCCGTTTGGAGTGAATATGGTGATCTTTCTTCTGATGATTGGGTCAATCTCATTGGCCACAGCGATCGCGTTCCTCAAAGACCGGGTTGGTTGTCTAAAGACGCACTTGATTTCTTGACCAGATGCTTGGAGAGAGACGTTCACAAGAGGTGGTCTACTCATTCACTCAAGAGCCATCCTTTTGTTTTGCTATGATCTTTAATCTCTTTTGTTCGTTCAATTGTTTGGGACAATTTTTTATTCTTTCCCTATATGATATCTTTGTAGATTGGTAAACAACTTTGATTCTGTTTCTCATTATTAGTATACAGTTTCAGAACCAAGTAAGTATTAATGATTTTGTAATATAAGAGATCTAAGTTTCTTTCAGTAACAATATGTTGTTAATCTGTAATTAATGGGGTTTTAACTGATTCACAAGCCTTACAACGAGCACTTCGTTATACATTTAACATTGACAAACTCGATGCTTATGTAAAACCATTGTGGCCAATCAAATTACCGGGATCGTTCATTAGAGAAAGGAGACATTCCTTTAAAAGACAAAAGAACTTGAGAAACCAGTTTCGACTTAAAAATCTCTCAGATTTGACCAAGTTTGTTCATTGTTGTGGAGCAAGAAGGAAAGAGAGTTGCTTAGCACACATGGGTTTACTCAAAACCACCTTACGCTTTGGAAATACCCATCATTGGTGAAATTGGCTGAGCTCACTGGACCTACATGGCTACATCAAGAGTTTTGTATACGGTACAGAGTCCAGATGGTTGTACCGTAGCTATAGCAGCAGGAGACGAGAATTTGAGGTTATGGGATGTCTTTGGAACACCAGAGACGGCCAAGAACTCCGGAAGTTTACGTTGAACTTCTCAAATATACAACAAGGCCACAAGGGAAAGCCACTGATTAATTTGTTACAGAAGGATTCTCTTTCATTTTTTTATTCTTTCTCAGATTCATTGTTCATTAATTGTATTGACAACTAAAGTAAAGTGCATATTCTACAGTTAATCTTGTTTCATTATTGAGACTAAACAGTCAAATCAGTGCAAGTGAAACATATAATTTCTTAAAATAACCAATCTTGATATTGCAGTATCATAGAAGTCGTACTTAGATGATAAAGTGGATTTCAAGTGATTGCAAAGTTCATGTATTATACAAAAAAAAAGACTCAGTCTTACTGATTAATCACAAGTAGTTGAAATAGAATCTTCTGACAGGTTGGGATGTCTAACCCCAAAAAATGGTGTCTTGCTAGTTAATGTATATGCCACAGGAGGAAACACAAAAATATTAAGATGATTCCAATATTATTTGTACATACAATTAAAAAGTTTGTGTCTTGTTAGTTAGATAATCCGGCATCAACTTCACATTAGCCTTGTTAGTGCCACGAGCTCCTGATCAAAGTATAACGACTTTCTCAGCTAAGATGTCGTGCATCTTCTAAAATGCAACCTTTGTCATCTTCTTTCCGGCTCTGATGTCGCAAACACAACGCTATTGTCGTCTTCAATCTTCTTCATTACATAGCTAGTTGAGGATTTAAAGTGGTCAAAGCTTGTTTCACGTACGGTGGAGCACTGAAGCGTGAGTATTTTGGGTTCTGTCTGATATTCTTTGCCATATTCTTGAAGGTTGTACCTGACTTGGCTGGTTTTGCAACTTTCATCGCCTGCAAATGTTTGTAATTATAAACATAAGCCAGTTTAGACCAGAAAAAAAGTAGAAAATGGACAATCATACAATGATCAAACTTGTCCATTATGTATAGTCTTAACTTCTAGGCGAGATGCATGCATTCTGTTTCCTTGAAGTTTGTTCTTGAGATACTAGCTCCCCTAAAATGCAAGAGAATGACTCCATATGTAGCAAAGTCAAACATGATCCAGAAAATACAAAGGAGGCAGAGCACAATGTTCAAATAGATCCAATATCCTACCCAAAAGCATTCCTTTCCTGTTTCTAATAGACTGATTAATTGAGCAATAATCTTCTCTAAAATGATTTACAGCCTTGACCAAAAAAAAAAAATGATTTACAGCAAAGTAGACATCTAATATAGAAAGGAGACATTTTTTACTCCAAATATGCCACTATGCCTAATCAACTTCAAGAGACCAATCTTGAA
>KE156079.1:62481-72806 GCA_000411075.1 Sisymbrium irio
CTTGCCACCTGGTGCCATTTCTCTTGGGCTTACAAAGATGAGACTGGGCTTCTTATAATAATATGGCCCAAACCCACAACAAATATAAATTAAATAACAATAATAATCATTACCGAATTCGAAATTAATACGGTTCGTTTTTAACCCTAATCGTATAAAAGGAAAGAGTGACTGAGAGAATAAATAAGGGAATGAAAAAAAAAGTTTACTTGAGTCACACCCAATTAACTCAGGTTCTCAAGAAGCTCATCAACAGTTTCGTTTTCTCACATCGAGTGATCGAGATCACGAACTTGCTAATTCTCTAAAGAAGATGGATAAGACTAAGATAACTCGGAAAATTATACGACGTCGGCCTTTGAACAAGACGATGAAGAAGAAAAAGAATAGTAGCATCAGTGTCAAAGAGATAACAAAAGAATTATTCGAGTTAGCCCTTCAGAAGAAACCTTCGGCTGCCACCTTAGCCCTAGACGACGACGGAGAAAGTATCAATTCGTCCTCGTGGGAAAAATCTCACTTACTCGGAATTGGAACGTACGGTTCGGTTTATCTAGGGTTTCGTAGGAACGAGAAAGATATAACAGAAGAAAGGGCCATCAAAACTGCAGAGCTTTCACAGGCTTCAAGCCTCAAGCATGAAGGGAGGATCTTGGTCCGTTTAGATTCTCCCTTCGTTGTCCGTTGCTACGGCGAAGAGATTGCACGCGAAGAGGATCGTATGCAATACAATTTGATACTTGAGTATTGTTCCGGCAGAACTATTGCGGACTTGATCGAGGATGATCAGGGAGAGCTACTTGAGTCGGACGTCAAGGTCTTCGCTAGAGATGTCTTGTCTGGTCTCACATACATCCACGACAGAAACATTATTCATTGTGACATCAAACCGGACAACCTTTTGCTCTGCCCTACTGATCACCGGTTCAGGTCTACTGGGTATTTGACCAAGCTTGGGGATTTCGGTTTGGCCATGGAGAAAGGGTCGCTAGAGTATGGAAACGGATACGGCCATCATAAGAGAGGCGCTGAGAGGTATATGGCTCCTGAAGTTATCGCACATGGGATTGTCGACTTTGGAGCAGATGTGTGGGCTTTTGGATGTACGGTTTTGGAGATGTTATCCGGAAAACCCGTTTGGAGTGAATATGATCATCTTTGTCCTGATGATTGGGACAATCTCATTGCCCACAGCGACCGCATTCCTCACATACCGGGTTGGTTGTCTACACACGCACTTGATTTCTTGAGTAGATGCTTGGAGAGAGACATTCACAAGAGGTGGTCTACTCATTCACTCAAGAACCATCCCTTTGTTTTGCTTTGAGCGTAACCAAATACCTTTTATATGTTTTTGATTCTTTCAATTGTTACAGTTTTATATTCTTTCCGTATATGATATCTTTGTAGATTGGTAAACTCTTATAATTGCTAATTGTCCCACTTAAGTTCTGTTTCTCATTATTAGTAACAGTTTCAGAACCAAATAAGCTAGTATTATCGATTGTAATAAAAGAGATCTAAGTTTCTATTAGTAACAATGTGTTGTTAATCTGTATTCACAAACCTTACAATGAGCACTTTGTTATACATAAATCTAACATTGAAGTGTTGATGTTCTATCTAAAACTACTAAACAATTTGTTTAAGAAAAGAAAATACAGAAATTCAAAGCCATTGTGTGCCCAATCAAATCACCAAAATTCATTCATATGGGATGTGACTTTTGAGAAGCAGATGACAAGAGAGAGGAGACGTCGGTGACACAAACTGCAACGAGTATCTCTAGACACATCATTATCAGCTTCTTACCTAATCAACCTATAGATGACAGATTTCATCTCTCGGTGCATGTGTTTTGTACTCTTTGGCTTCCAGAACCAGTAATAAGTTTGAAGAAGATGTCAACAGTTTGTGGAAGTGGATGGTGGAAGATGACTCTGTGTAGAACCGAATTGACGGTCGAACCAGGAAGATCAACTTTTTGAATACAAGAAGCAACAGTTTTTTCCACGTCTTCTGACCGAAGAACCACCTTAATCTACTCCAAGTATGACTTTGTTACCTCCTCAAACGTTATAGCTGAAGAAACCTAGAAAGCAAAAGACACTAAGAAATTGGTGTAGACGTTAAAAGCTCTCAGATTTTCCAGCCATACATACGGAAAATGTCAAGAACAATCATATCAGATCACATGATGCAGAGTGAATGATCTCGAATGACCATTTTTTACCGAGGAAAACAACAACTACTAAAAACACACACAACACTTTGATGACATAAAAGATGCAGCAGAAACAGTGTTTCTGTGAGTCATTAGTCCATAAAGTTCCACCTTCCTTCTATTTTTTTTGGAACAAAACAGATCAAGAACACTCAAGAGATTCAAAGAGACAAGAAACCATTCCGCATAATACCCTAATCATTCTGGATTAACCCGAATTCAAGCCTTAATTCTATCTACCAGAATTGAATTCATTATATAAGAGGAAGAAGTGGATCAGTGACAATGTACCTGAAGCAGAGCTAAGAGTTTGATGAAATTTTCACCAACCAACTTCTTCTTGAGATCATCGCAATGCATCAACACCACAGTCTCTACATAGAGCTCTACATCATCTCACACTCACTAATCTCCACCATGTGAGACTGAGACAGAGACTGAGACTTCATCTTCTCCATGAAAAGTATGCTCTTCTCTGATAACACCTTCTTGTGCGCATCCATGGTCACTATATACCCGTTACTGCCCACTAAACTCATCTTCACGTCGCCAGGCTCAACGCTGTTCTTGAAATCCGTCAAGATCTTGACCAACCTTAGCTATGAGCCTTGTTGACTATTTAAAAGAAATTGTCACATTGTTGAAACAGATATTGCTTCACTCTCATGATTATGTATTTAACACGTGCTTTCTTCATGACTATTTACCTGATCACTCCGCTTCCACCATCTCCAATAGTCTTCAAAACTCGTTTTCGATGTCTTTTTCTAGCAAATTTATTGCATTATATAACTATAAAAAAGAAAGAGCAAATACAAAACTTGATTAATTTTATTGACATGTAGAATAAACATTCTTAAAAAATCACACAAATAGACATTACAAGAAATGAAGAAACACTTAGGATAACCAATCGAATAGGTGAAAGAAGAAGAAATAAAATAAAATGTGCGTCTCGTTTGAAGCTTTATGAGAGCAAGAGATTCAAAAGGTTCTTAAAAGCGTTTTTAAAAAAAAACAAGAAACGTTAAATACAAACATCAAAAAACATTTGTTTGCAGATCTTCTAGTTCAGGATCCACGACTTTTTCTCCGTTTTCAGGTTCCCCAGGAAATATCGGTGTTTCCAGCTCCGGAGGAGTCTGCACATCGAAACAAACTCAGAAACATATTATATTTCAAAGTAAAACAGAAAAAGTTTCTTCTATCCCAAGTAAAGAGAAAGCTATGACTTACCGTGCATCGAATCAGAGCCCAGTTTATGCCTTTGAAGAAAGGATGGTTCTTGACGTCGTTTGCTCCTTCAAGACACCCTAATCTCTTCTTTGGATCTCGTTGTAATAGCCTAAAGATAAGCTGTTTCACTTGAAGAGTTGCCTGCACACACCCATAACAAAATAGTTACATATTTTCTTATTTTCATGACATTAATTGATATATAAATAGTGATTGATCCATTACAGGAATGCTAGCAGGGAACTTCAGATCTTTCTGAAGAACATTGGCGAAAGTCTTCTGTCTGGTCTTTCCTCTGAAAGGAGTGTATCCGTACAACATTTCGTACATAAGGATTCCAAGAGCCCACCAGTCCACTGCACTTGTATGCCCTGCCCCGCTTATAATTTCCTATCAACATGAAACATTAATTACCGGTTAATACAGAGAAAAATAGCTTAACCGGTATTATTAAGCTTGTACATGTAAATACACTAACCGGAGCAATATACTCTTCAGTGCCAACAAATGAGTTTGATGCACGCATAGGCTCAGCCATGAAGACTGGAGTTTGTTGACTCTTTTGTTGCTTCTTCTTCTTCTTGTCATCTATACTCGGAATCAGCAGCTGCGAGATAAATTGATCACTGCTCAATTAGTACATGAGAAGATTATCTAGCAGGAATCTAACAAGGGAAGAATGTTGATAGAAAACCTGAGGTCTGCAAGATGTCAAGCAAGACAGATCGAAATCTGACAGGGAGATATCGCCGTTTCCCTGGATTAATACGTTTTCCGGCTTTAAATCCCGGTAAATAATTCCTGAATAAATAAAATTTACATATATCATTTTATTATGATGTCAATAATACTTGCATCCCAAAGTTGTCGATGATATTAAAAGTAGATATGTAATGGCTTGCCTTGGCAGTGAAGGTACTCGAGTGCAACGACCACTTGAGCAGCATAGAATCTACACATTTTGTTCAGGTTCTCTGTTATTTCATGAGTTGTGTGAAAAGGCTTGAGATTTTGTCTACATAGGAAAACTTGTACCTTACGGCATCTTCCTTGAGAACTTTCCGAGGTTGTCGATCAAGGAGCATGAAGAGTTCTCCTCCTGGATAGTAATCCGTTATAAGACATATATGCGTCTTTGTCTGCAGAGTAAAATATATCAGTGACCTGATACTTATGTTCACACATATATATATATATATACACACGTGCAAACAGGTTTTCCAACCTGAAATGAAGCGTAGAGTGCAGGAAGAAAAGGATGATCAAGCAAATCAAGGATCTCCCGCTCAGCTCTAGCTCTATGCACCTGGAAAAAATTGTTATCAATTGAACATTGCTACTTATATAGCAAAAGCATGAACAAAAAAGAACAAGATTTATTGTTGGGTAAGGTACTGTATTTACTTTGTTACGGTTAAGCATGACGGTCTTGTCCATTGCTTTCATTGCAAACAACTGATCTGTTCCATTTAGTTCCACTAGATGCACACTGATTAAACAGAAGAGGGACACTTGTGAGTTTGATGACGAAATTGGTTTTGGAAAGCTGTTTCAATAGATCATAGAGCGTTTCAGACCTTCCTGTGTCACCGGAACCCAAAGGTTTCACAGGTCTGAAATGCTTCAGACCAATTGGTTCTCCACTCTCCAAAACCTTTTGGATAGCTTTCCATGATGGTGAATCTTTCCTGTGAGGCTTCGAATGAACCATCTTTGAGTGGTTTGCCCATAAATCCTCTGGCGTCTTCAACAAGACACAACAAAACAAAATCAGAGATATCCTCACAAATACTAATTTAAATTCCCAGATGAAGATCTTCAATCAGTGACTTACCATGTTAGCATCAGGAAGTTCTCGCACAGCCTCATCGATATTTACAGCTGTTTTCTTCACCTGAAATAGCTCAGAGTTTAAGGAAAAAGAAACTGGGTTAATCTCTCAGGGCTTGATCAGACGATTACAATTGAAAGTGAAGATTTAAAGGGTTTAGAGTTTGACCAGCTCTTCGCCTTCTTTAACTGCAACTTCTTCAATGACATTGCGAACTGGCTCAACGTGCTTGCTCCCGTCTAGTTGGACTCCGATAAAGTATTGTACTTCTCCCTGTCAATAACGTATCTTTAGTTTAAAATTCATAGAAAGACGTGAGATATAAAGTGTAATTCTCAAATTAACTTGAAAGTGACGTACTACGCAATATACGTATGTAAATCATTGTACCTTCTGATCACGCATAGGTTGTAGGTGAAATATGTTCCAGAACTTCTTTCCTGAAACAGATAAAGCAACGCATAACTATAAAGACTCTTCAAATTCGTCGATGGATTGATCTAAGATATCGAAACGTTGAGTACCGCTCTTGGTATAGTTGATGAGCTGCACAGTCACTTCGGTTTGGTTATCAATAGCTGCTCGAATCTTCTTGACCGTTGTTGGATCAGTCTCCGGACCTTGCAGAAACCTAAATACATTTTCCCCGAAAATATCTAACTAAAAATGCTCTGCACTCAGATACATTTACTGAAGGTAATTAAGTTCATATAAATATATAATACCTGCAGTTTCTCCCAAGAATTTCTTCACGGCTATATTCCGTGAGCTCCAAGAAACTGTCAGACGCGAAAATCTGGAAACAAGGACGAAGCAAAGGAAACGAAATTCATACCAATTGAAGTGAAGCATAACACCTTTTTCTTTTCAAGCAATTCGTTTTCTTACAATGGGATTGTCGGGAAGCCTAGGATCAGTGATGACGAAGTTCTTTTCGATACGTTCGAGTGTGGTTGCAAGATCCATACCTTTTCTCATCTCTTTTTGTCTCACTTTATCATCAACACTTTCTGGTCTCTCATCTCTATCACTAATCTCATCATCTTCTTCTCCATACTCTATAAACCCATCGTCAATAGATTCATCCAGAGATTCGTTCTTCTTCTTAATCCTAACAAGCAATCAAATCGTTTTAACTGTCACACTCATACCAAAGGACATAACTGATCTTTATAAAAGTTAGTGGTCAAAGAGTAATCTTGGTAAGAATTGGAGGTTATCTAATTATTACCCCATGAAGGAAAGACGAGAAGATTTTGATTGTTTCTTTTCGGGAATTTCGCTGATTCGTTGCATCGAGTTTCTTCTTCCACCGCCGGAGTTTCTCCGACCTGATGGAACGACGTTCTCGGACATTCTCCGACCTGTTTTCGTCGGAAGCTCATCGCTCTCCGATTTTCTCTTGAAAGGATGGCTATTGTTTGATTCGCTTAAAGCTCGAGGTCTCTTCACCGCTTCCACCAGCTCAGTCACTGAGTTCGTCGCCATATCTTTTTGGCGCGCTGTAAAAAAATAAAATTTTAATTTTAATTTAATAGATATTTTCAAAAAAAAATATGAGGAAATAAATTATAAATACCATCATATCGAATCAGAGATTCTGGAAGCCCATTGGGCCTCAAAGTCTTTTCTTTTGCTCCTTCAGTGTGCTTGCTCACCTCCACTTGCATTCTGGTCCAAATAAAAAGCAACAAAACATATTTGTATCTTCCTTTTTTCTCCCAGAAAAAAAATATTATAATTGTATTTCATTCTACAATTCGTTCGTATTATTCTCTTTTTTTATTAATTAATTCATGATAGAAGATTTTTTTTTTTTTGAAAATGAGAGCCGTTGGATCGGAGATGATCCAAATCAGCAGGCAATATGACAACTGTTTGATTATTGCGGAGACAGGAACACAATCACAGGTCCACAAACTCAAACTCAAGTCCCATCAAAGAGATGGAATATTGAGAAACGAATAAATAAAAGGACTGGAAAAAACGGAATATGTATGAAGTATTAATTATTAAAGGGACTAACCCAATAAATTTGAGGACTTTCCCACTCTCGTCTTTAATGGGCGCAATCGTAAGAAGATTCCAAAATGAGGTCCCGTCTTTCTTGTAGTTCAATAAACGACCACAATAATTATTCCCAGCTGCTAATGACTCTCTTATCTTCGCTAACTCATCCGCATCTGTTCCTGAACCTTGCAAAAATCGGCTACAATAAAACAAAAACCGAAAAATAAATTATGTTCTTCATAAATTTATTTATAGAATTTGCAAAATAACTTTTAATCTTTACAACAATACCGTAAAACATACAAAACACAAATTTTAAATTCGAAAGTGTTATTACTATGAGACCAAAAAAACCAATACTTTCAAAATTTCTAAAAGTAACACAAAATTTAGGTTTTATAAAGGTTTCTTAAGTTTTCCTTTATATGAATCATTAGGATCTTGTTGTAAGCCCTCAAATCTATGTTATATTTAGTTATTTTGTTGTTAAACTTTTGGTAGAAGTAAACTTAAAAGAACGAAAACATAAAAAATTCTAAGAATTGCTTGAATATTTACAAAATTTACCAGTTTCTGCCGACGACCTCTTTGGAAGTGTAACCGGTCATATTGAAGAAACCGGCACTAGCATACATAATCGGGTAGTCGGGTTTGGTAGCATCCGAAACAACAAACGTTTGTTGAAACGTCGACAAGGCATCTTTAAGATCTTCAGATACTCTAGGGATCCCACCTCTCCCACCGGCTACATCTCCGTCGGACATCTCACCGGAGCTCCGGCAAGAATTGCTAGAGTTTCGCTGCGAAGTCCTTTTCCCCTCGTTCTCCGCCCCACCCGAGTTCCTCACGCTCACTCCCTGTGGCTTTCCAGTCTTTGTATCGGTCTTCAAAACCAGTCCCCACTCCGCCGCTCTCTGCTCCGCCGCTACAGCTGCAACCTGTGGTTTCTCGGCAGTGATCGTCTTCTTGGAGATTCTCTCCGGTGATGGATCTTTCAGAGCCATCCATGAGGTTGTGACGGCAATCTCTTCAGACCGAACCGGGTTAGAAGGAGCAGGAGCTGGTTCTTGCTGAGGTTGAGGTTGGGGTTGGGGTTGGGGACTGCCACGTGAATCGCTCCAGTTTTGCCACGTTGGTGGCTCTGGACGGAAGACTGGGTTATCTGGTCGGGTCGGGAAAGTTGATGGGTTGAATACTTCAAGAGAGCCACGAGTGTCTCTAGGGAGAGTCCGAGAAGACGGTTTGGTCGATGGTTTCTCTGTTGGCTCCATCTCTAATTAGCTCTCTACACACGAAACAAAATTGTGTCCAAAAATAAAGTTATATGTATATAAATAGTTAGGTTCATAGACATAGACACCGCACGCATGTGTACATGAATCGGCAAATTAAAATGTTGATGTATATCTAAACATATATAATAATCTTTTTACTCTTAAAGTTAGAGTTATAATATATTATCTGATTTCTCAAAATGGATACGTTACTAAGTTCTTTTTGTAGTAGATGGTTGGTTTGATTCCCCAAAATGAAAACCCTATATATATACATATATGATGATATGTGAAAGTTAACAAATAATGGTTATACATAAATGTGTTTACAGGAACGATGCTTGCGTATTTTTAACCGCTAAGAGAAAACCTTTAATAAAAGTTCACAAAACTAGTACAATATTGGAATTTGGTGTGTCATAGGTATATCTTTATTATTTTTCTCTTTTTGCGTCATAGACTCATAGGTATTTTGGTTTTTTATTTCTCTTCCGGACTAAGAACTAAAGTTAAATAGTTTTTGAAAATGAATTCCTTCTTTAAAGATATAATTTCGTTTTGAAGCTAGTCATTTCTTGGTAAAATTTAAACCATTTGCTTTCCTTAAAAAGGGTTTAAACATATATACAGTAAATAAATTTTAATAAATATCTAAAGAATCTTTCAGAGACTATTTTATACTTCAAAAAACTCTAATATTATAGCTTATTTTCTAAGATGTTGACCATAACTAATTCATTTTCTTTATGGAGCAACCATAACTAATTCAGCATTAACTCGTTCACTTTGTTTGAATCTTTAAAACTGTTATCATGGATAACAAGAATCTCGTCTCTTTGGTGTCTTCTTTTGGGAAAGAATAGACTACACATATCCAACATGATAATGAATACATATATAAATATATAAGTATATATGTATATGCATGCATGCAGGTTATCTGTTGATATTAACTAATTTTGGAGTAATGGTTTATGGGCCATAGAAAAATGAGATATGAACTGGATATATGACAATACTGAGAGTGACAATTCCTTTTGAAGCGGGGGGTAAAATTGAGAAAACGACACAAAGTTTGGAAAGCTTGAAGACTTTTTGAGTTTTCGTACCACACAACACATGCATCCTTTAAGGGTGTTATGGTCTTTCGTTGTGAAAATGGACAGCGTTATTACAAAACAGAAGCTGATCCAATTTCTCGGCTTGTCTGGTGATTAGTGTTTCCATAAGGACCATAACCATTTGATCGTTCCTATCTTATTTGGAAAGTTTCAACTAAATTCTTGTCTTGTTTAAGAATATTCTTATCATATTATTGATTTTAACATAAATGAAGTATTTTTTTCTTGTGCACAACATAAATGAAGTTATCAAAAAGGATTACACAACTACGACCGTTTAACTTGTTCTCTCTCTAGAATAAATTACTTTTTATTGAATATATACATGTAGCACCGAAGTATTCGTATGGTAAAACTGTTTATTTATTTATTTATTTGCATGCATGTATTTCACAGAAAGCTTATGCCGTGTATGCATGGATGCATTATTACACATACTAATCAACGATCAAACTAGACAATATAAGATGTGACAAGAACCATAAAGGTGAACAGACAAATAGAATCACATATTGAAAAAAAAAACATTACGAAGAATAATTAGTTGAACAATTTTAAATGTTTTGACTCTTTTTTTTGCGAGAAAAGTATATATCAAATGAAGAGAAATCGTAGGATGTTGAAGGGGG
>KE156079.1:80550-105640 GCA_000411075.1 Sisymbrium irio
TTGGTCAGTGGAGCGTATGAAATGAAAACTCTAACGTTAGACGTTAATTTTTCTGTCTTAACACTAAAAAAAAAGCGAAAAGGCGAAGAAAGCGGCCGATAAACAGAGTATTCAGAAATTTACCAACGAAACAATGACAAAAATGAAGAAAGGGAGATTCTGATCGAAATTTTGTCAGTATATTCCATTAACATTAAACTGAAAGTAAATTTTCGGTATAGGTGGGTCAAGATTTTATTTGGAAAAATTATCTCCGACAAACAGGTTTTCTCGGTAAAGGTAGGAAATAGTTATCAGAATGACAACAGAAATGTAGAATTCTGACTGAGGATGCGATTGTCGGAAAGGTGTAGGAAATTGGTCAGTGGAGCGTAGATTTGCGAACAATAAAGAAAAAAAATAAAGGCAAAATAACGAGAATAAAAATTCCTCGAAATCTGGACGGAAAAGATGGACACTGCGTTAACTCCTTCGTGAGATGGAGATTAATTTAAAGCACGTACCGGTGAGCAAACTTAAAGAAAACTAAATGTTAAAGAAAAGAAGTTGAACTCATATTGTAATTTTAAAAGAGCAATTGTCTCAAACAAAATCGTTTGTGCTAAATTTTTCTCAACCGATTGTTATGTGGAGATGAGTTATTGAAATTAAAGGATACATTACGGGAGTGAAGATGTGAGCTGAGAAGCCTGGGAGATAATTACAGAAGAATTTGGGGGAACGTGACACAAGACATCATGAGGTGTTTAAGGTGTTTATAAATAATGGAGAGGATCAAATAATCGGAAGACAATAATATTGTTGTCCGGTCAGAGTCGATTGATTACTACGGTGAAATATCGGACATAATACAGGTTGAGTATTCGGGATTACTGAACCTCAAATGTGTTTTGTTGAAATGTGATTGGTTTGATTCGTCAATCGGTCAAGGTGTTAGAAGCACAATATTTGGTCTCACCGAGATAAACATGACCCGGTGACTCAACAAATATGACCTCTACATTCTTGCTTGTCAAGCAGACCAGGTTGTCTTCATTCCGTACCCATAAGTAACGACCCGACACAGTCCATGGGTCTCTATAATACAAATTAACCCACGAGGAAGAGTTCTAGGAGTGAAAGATTCAGAACCATTGCAACAGCCGGGGTTTACAATGCCAGAACCGTCTCAGTGTTCAGTAGACTATGTGCCTCTTGTCAACGAGGACGATGAGTATCTAGAAGAGGTGTATGACGATGATAGAAATGAGGATAGTGTCTGTGACTTTGGTAGTGATTCCGGTTCTCTGTCACCTTATGGTTCCTCTGACTCATTTGATGTGTAATGTTATGCACACATGTTTGTATTAAATAATTTACTTCAGGATGAAAATGTTACTTGAGGATAAAAATTTCGTTTATGTAAGAGTTATAGACAATGAATGTATGTTGCAAATATATTTTTCCTTTCACACAATCCAACAGGCAGATGATACAAAGTAGTTAACATTTAGACCGAGCAACAGGCAGACTTTAAACCGAACACGAGCAAGGGCAATAATGATGGTTAACAACATCCCATTGTCTAAATTTGAAAGACTCGACAGATCACAAAAGAGTTGATAATATGTGATCTTCAACAGCTATAAAAGGTCAAGTTATACAAAGAAGTTCTACTTCATGAGATACCAAAGCACACCAAACACAATTATACCCCCAAAAGAAGTGCTTTTACATCATAACCATATTGGCCAAGCTTGCGGACATCTTCTTTCAGGCGATTTATTAATTCCTCATTACCGACGATGGCCTCTTTTAGTTAATCTATCTCACCCACAAATAGCTCCCCACTAGGATCATTGACTTGTGACCAGCTCCAATTCTGTTCAGGAGTCTCTCGTATGCTGCAGTCTGCTCATTTATCTCTACATTGACAATACAGAGCTCCTCCATAATGGCATCATCGAGCCATTTACAAATTTGAATACCCCCATCCTACATTAAAATAACGAAGACAATACGGTTAATATATTCAAGGAATTTTTTTTAAAAAAAATGAAGAAACAGAATATAAAAACTTAAACCAATTTAAAGCTAACTTATGAGGTATTCAGCTGGCTATTGAGGCAAGTGTATAATCTCTTTCCAGGGTTGTTAGCTGTCCGAGACATCTTAAGTATTGTGGTCTCACCACAAAAACAATCGATAGGGAGGCCATATTCCAGGGACGCCGCTCGGCGCTGCGTGGCCGTCAGATATCGCATTGGATAAGTAAGATGACTCATTGTACCTTTTCAGAATGATTACATACGTCAATGATACAGATACAAAATCTACCTAACAAGGAAGACCATAAAGCAACAAATTATTTTATTTACAGTCGGAGATCGTACCTGGTAATGGAAGAAGGAAAAGCTAAGCTTTTCCCCAATTCAATTTTAGTTGATGTTGTAAATGTGGAGGTAGAGTTGTGTTTTCAAAACGGTTGTGTTTTTGGAAAAGCAACTTTGTAATATTTTAGGGCCACACTTGGGCCAATTTTAATTTAACCAGCTGTATGCCTAGTTCAGAATAAGGAGAAACAATAGACATATCGAGAAATTGGGTCGCGAAAAGTAAATATACTTTTTCATAGTCGGAAAGTTGAAGTGTTCTGCCGATTAAATTCCAACGCACTGTATCAATATTTGTCGGGAACTTCTTGATAAGGAATTGAGTCAATACCCTGTCAAATCTCTCTAATCCTATTTACTAACTGTCACTAGTAGCTGAGTTAAAGCAAAATATTATTGACATATTTCCGACGAAAGTTATGAGATTTGTGAGTGATTCCTCAGAAATTTTTTATTTCTTTCCCGCCGATTATTTTCATTTTATTCAAAATCTCACTAAATTTACTTTGTTCTGGGTTTCCTAGGAGATACTATCAAAGTGGAAGTATTTTATATTGAAGCCACCAATTTTTGGTGCACTAGTCTCACATCGCTTGTTTTCTTTCATCCATCTCTCTTAACCTTTCCAGAAAAGGTAAATATCATTTCCTTACCTACCTAATCTATATTTTCTTACTTACATATAGATTTAGTTAAGTTGTTTTGAAAGCTTGGAGAAGTAAAGTTTTCGTAAATCGGAAAACCTACTTCATGGTTGGTATGTATTAAAGGTGTTTTCAGTCAAATGACGCTTTTTCCGGAAGTTGACGTGGTGTCATTGAGCAAGGGAACTCGTCTGCCAGTGAACTTGGAACCGACGACAACAGTCCACTAGCCAACCAATAGATAGTGAAGAAACCACTCGAAATGGACCGCTTATTCCATCACCCATTCCCCCACCGAATCTGCAACCAAATCCACTACTCTTTATGACACTGGACGACTTGCTGCTTGCTCCAGGAAGAGCAGTACTTCCTAAACTTAATCTCGCAAGAAGAGAGAGTGCAGACTGGTAAATATTTACTATTACTCTTCTCTGCCTGTTAGTAAATCCAAGGAACTAACTTATTTCCGAAAATATTAACATCTTTAAATGATACAGGTTTGAATACATGAAGCGCATAACGAAAATTGTGAAAAAAAAAATGGAGAATGATTTCCGTGTCGCAGCTCCTAACTGGAGTTTACTACCACGCGAGACGAAACTTAGATGATTTAAGGAATTTTTGGTTATTGATTTTTTAATAGACAGAACGCATATTAAAAAATTGTGTTGTATCTTTGTTTTTTTCCATGTTTCTACTAAGTTATTTTTTTGTTCGTAGCAAAAATACTATTGGGATACTGTCATACAAAGCTTGTCTGTGAACACTTTAAAAGCTTATGTGTAACCAGATTACTTAACAGAGTGTATGAATGGAAAAAGATGTGGCGTAATGAGGAAGGTAAACCAATTTGGATGGCAGACACTATTTGGGCAGCTTTGGTAACATACTGGACCGTGGAGAGGAATGCGAGGCGTAGTCGGACCAACTCTAAAATTCGGAACAGCGAGAGGGGAGGCTTTGGTATCTCAAAACACACATGTGGCTCCTTTCCATATCTACAAAGGCGCAAAAATATGGTATCACCTCAATCTCTTCGAATGTAATTTAGCCATGACATATAACTTTTTTGCTTAATCGTCTTCATTATATAACGTGATGCACATACCGGTCAACTACCAGATATGATTACTTTCATGGAGGAGACTCATAAAAGGAAGTCTGATGGAGTCTTCCTCAATAAAAAAACGAAGCATATCGCTCGTAGGTGCAGAGAGCTTGAGCAAGCTAAGCTTATGCAAATGACTGAAGGTGATGACAATTTGACTGAAATGGAACTAACCCAAGAAGATAGAAATGCTATTTACGTGAGGTACTGTTATTATAGATTTTACATTACACCTGTTGAGTACTGGTCACTCCTCTTTTTATGAATTGTAAGGAATTAGTGTACTTTAACATCAGTTTATGGTTTTATATCATTATAGGAGGTTAAAGTTACAAAGGATTATCGATTTGGTTATGGTAAAAGGGATATAGATGATCATGCGACTCCCATAATTGGTAGTATCTCCCCAGATTACCAATACTTGTATGAGGAGATGCAGACCAAACTTGTAATAGCTACGACTAAGATCAATCAGCTCTCATATCAAGTGCATGATGCTGTCTATTGGAGTATCGTAATGCGTAACATGTACCCGGACCATATTCCATTTTCTCAGTCCACACCACAAGCCCGGCCCGGTAATGATAGCCAATGTGCAGGGTTTTAATGTGGAAGTTAAGTTTGTTGTGTTTTTGGTATGTTTAATATATTGGCTTCTAATTAACTTCAACGGTTAAAAATATGGTTTCCATTGCTCCTTTCTTAGATCTCTCGCAATGGTCGTTTTTAATATTTTTCCTCTCTATGTTTTTTTTTTCCGAATCTTTTCTATGTTGTTCATGTACTATTTTGGATGTTTATGCTATATGGATGCTTAATCAATCACATTTTATATTTCCAATGTTTTTTTTTTCGTTTCCAAATTTTTAATTTATAATTGTTTTCAATTCTTATCGGTCCTAATCTAGTAAATGATTGATCTTCTATTAAATCATATATATGTCGGCTCTCTCTCGACTATCTCCAATCGTGAACCTACAAATGTACGCAAGTCAATTTTTATGACATGTATCGGCAACTCCCTACAAATTTCCGAGACAATTTCTTTAATTTTCTCCTCGATTATCCGATGTATTTTTCACAATATATGTTCTCATTCAATTCTCCGGTAAATACCAATAGAGTACCAATAATACTACAGTCAAAATCACCAGTTAATATCTGACGATTTAAAGACTATATTTGTTCTCAGTTTTCTTTGGTAAAATCCGACCAATTACCGATGATTTAACCCGACAGTATCCCCTTCCCTTTCTGACTAATTTCTGACAATATTAACCAACACAAATTTATTGGTAAAATCCGGGATGTTTCCGACCAATAGTTACCGACGATTTTCTGATTTCATGTCCCCGACTTTCGTACGTCCTCCATTATCGACATTAATCGGAATTTACTGACAGATTTTTTTGACAACATTTATGGTACCATTCCGCCTCGCTAACTTTTGAGAAATTCCCTTTAATACGTCCTTTCCGAGACTTGATTCCGACTATCCAGATTTTTTCGGTCCCTCCCGTCTTTGCCCAATCCCGACAATATCTCGATTTTAACCCCCCCCTCGCTATATCGGTTTTTTCTTATAGTGTCACATGCTTTATAAGTATAATAAAATTGATGGAAAATAGGTTAAAAAATTCATTCCAAATATAAAAATTATCTATGTACATCGTGAAAGTTAACCAATCATTAAAATTAGATAATATATACATTAAGTAATAATAATATGTAACAAAGAGTACTTGGAATCCACGTTACAACAGGAAAGCATCAACATCATTTCTCTTCCTCTCTCTTCTCCCTCTTCCTCTTCGAAACTTTCACCTTTGAAGTTTTTTCCAGATCTGCCTCTTCGGTGGTCAGTATTCCTTGCCCACACCAGCGCCGGGGAGAGCTCCTCTTCTCCTTTGAATTTTATTTCTTCTTGTTGTCCTTTTTTTCTCTTTCCTTGGTGTCCTCCAGTTTTCATTTTTGTGGAGGTGCAAGCTTTCTTGAGTTAGGCCTAAGTTATTGGTGGTGTGGTCACCAACGAGACTTGGTGGAGGCTGGTTTGTCAAGGGTGTGGCCCTGGTTCTTCCTTTTCTAGCTTTTGCTCTGTCTCGGGTTTTGTGCAGGTGTGAGCTTGTCTGCTTAGACTGTAGATCTACGGCCTTTTCTCCTCTCCCAGTTTCTTCCCGGCTAGGAAACCTACGAGGACAAGGTCTCCAATGCTGGTGCTGTCGTGTGGGTTCGATTTAGTCTATATCTGTTTGGCGATGTGGCAACACTCCTTGTGCTTCTGGTTGAGCTCCGTTTTTGGAGGATTCAGGCGGGTAGATGTCTACTTTTTAGTGGTTCTCTTTCGCTTTGTTATGATGGCAGAAGATCTTGGTATATCTCGGTGTTCTTTGCATCGTTTGTACATCCTTTTCTCCAAGAGTTGATTTTTTGCTCTGGTCTCTGATGTCGCTCCGGTCTTCTCATGATCTGGATGTTGTTAGCTTGTGGTTCTAGGCCAGTAGTAGCCTTTTTCGTCCTGGTGCTTGGTGGTTTATATGGTGGAGTCGGTAGTGGTGTCTACGACATGAATATATGCGGCATGACCTAGTTTTGGTGTCCTCTATGCAGTCGGTGGTTCCTTTATTCGTTTTCATAATTCAGTAGGTATGTAGGTTTCGTTTGTGTTCGTCTTCAGAGAAGCGGTAGGTGATGTTGGAGATGGGATTTTGAGGATGGACCTCACCAGCGATTACTCGTGGCAACAAAGATGGAAACTTCAGCTCTTAAGTTGTGACAATAACCTTTCGTCTTATTTCTTGGTAGGATGGTTATTTTATCTATACATGTTTTCTTCTAATCTCAGTTCGATTTTGTTGTTGTTTCTTTACTATATTGTTGTTTTTTTATTTTCTTGTCTTGTTTATAATGTCTTTGTAATATCTGTTTCAAAAAAACAAAATTTGGAATAATACTTGGCATTATATATAAAAAAGGAACAAATGGAAAATTTGGGATAATCTTTCATATGCTTTATACTCTAGAATAAGATTTCAAATTCTGTATATTATGTAAGAGTGTTAGAATTGTTCGGGTTTTGAGAGACTTTAAAATAATAAAAGCAAATGATTTATATAACTGAGCTTCAATTTAGTTTTGGTTTAAATATTTTGATTTTGTTCGGTTCGATCCGATGTTTTCGGTTACAGTTTGTTTTTCGTGGGCGGCGAAATTCACGTTGATAAGGCAATGCTTAAGATAGTAGAACATTAATTGGTTTTAGTCTAGGTAGGCTTTAGACACATTTGGTTCGGTTTTTCGGTTACAATTTTATTTCCCACATGGTTAAGTACGAAAGACCAATACTTAAACTTAAACGCCGTCGTTTGCTAATATCGCTTTCGTGTCCGAGAGAAGGAGAGAAAAATCGTAGGAGAAGGAAGAAAAGATGGCGGCGTTGATAAAGTCAGTCACCGTCGGAGCTCGTAACTTCTCATCGGCGGTAAAATTCACGTTAAACAGATGCGGCGAAACACCATCACTCCGTTTCAAATCCTTCTCCACCTTCATGTCTCCACCGTCAAAAGCCATCGTCTACGAACAGCACGGCTCTCCCGATTCAGTCACAAGGTTCGTTGTAAGATAATATTACTCAAAAATGTATAATCTCCTCTTTAAAAACTTTCCTTTTCTCTTGTCAGATTTGTGAATCTCCCTCCGGTGGAAGTGAGAGCAAACGACGTATGTGTTAAAATGATCGCTGCTCCGATCAATCCTTCTGATATTAATCGAATTGAAGGTTGAGAATATTTTCTGTATAATTACATAAAAGGTCCTTAAACTATTTTTTATTTTTTATTTAGATACTGAGAAATTGAAATTTGTTTAGGTGTGTACCCGGTTAGACCAACTGTACCGGCGGTTGGTGGTTATGAAGGTGTTGGTGAAGTTTATGCAGTTGGCTCCAGTGTCAATGGTCTTTCTCCTGGTGATTGGGTTATTCCTTCTCCACCTTCATCAGGTAAACCTCTATGTTCTTCTGACCAATCTTGATCACTACGAGGAATCTGACATTTGGATAAACTATATTAGCATCTATGTTCTCCAGACCAATCTTGATTGGACTCTTGATTTGTAACATTTGGATGTAGTATGTCAGTATATATATAACAAACTATGTTGGGGAATCTGATGAAAGCTCTTCTGTGTTAAGGGACGTGGCAGACGTATGTTGTGAAGGAGGAGAGTGTGTGGCACAAGATTGATAAAACGTGTCCAATGGAGTATGCGGCGACGATTACTGTTAATCCATTGACGGCTTTAAGGATGCTCGAAGACTTTGTGTCTTTAAATTCAGGTTTGGACTGTTAATCTCATCATGTCTGAAGTAACAAGGGCTCTTTACTTGCTTGCTTTTTTTTTGATATAATTAATTAATCCTCTGAAGCAGGAGATTCTGTGGTACAGAATGGTGCCACAAGTATCGTTGGTCAATGTGTAATCCAGTTAGCTAGGCTCCGTGGTATCAGTACCATCAACATTATTCGTGACAGGTGTTTATATATATCATGAAACGAATTTTAATGTTTTGGTTATGGATTATTAAAGTGGATCTAGTCAAGTGAATTCTGTTCTTGTGTTACTAATTTTAGAGCTGGGTCGGATGAAGCTAAAGAGAGTCTGATAGCTCTAGGTGCAGACGAAGTGTTTTCAGAGAGTCAACTGAATGTGAAGAACGTTAAAAGTCTGTTGGTAAGATTGAATTCTACCACTTACATAGCAGAAACCGAAGTTATCATATATTGCTTAGCATACGAGTATGTGTTGCTCAAGGGGGACTTACCTGTGCCAGCTCTGGGATTCAACTGTGTTGGTGGCAATGCCGCCTCTCTTGTGCTCAAATTTCTGAGGTAAACTGAACATATCCTGTTTTTGTACACTTTCATTTGACTTCCCTCTGTGCTTGAAGGTTGTGTAAACATAAATATTATAGGGAAGGAGGAACCATGGTAACATATGGTGGAATGTCTAAGAAGCCAATCACTGTGTCAACAACATCTTTCATCTTTAAGGTAATGGATAGATCATAGATCGTTCAGACAAATTATGGCTTTTGTGCACTGTGTTATAGTTTAATTGCTTTACAGGATTTGGCCTTGAGAGGATTCTGGCTGCAGAACTGGTTGAGTTTGGGTAAAGTAAAAGAATGCAGAGAGATGATAGACTATCTCCTCGGGCTCGCGCGAGACGGGAAGCTAAAATACGAGTGAGTCCTTTTTTTTTTCTCAAATAGAGATTCTTAACTCCTTATTAATTTTCTTCCCTCGGTTACCACTTAAAGTCAACTGTTGGTTTCTTTCTGACAGAACGGAACTGGTTCCTTTCGACGAGTTCCCTGTCGCTCTGGATAAAGCTCTCGGGAAGCTAGGTAGGCAACCTAAACAAGTCATCACATTCTGAAGCTTCCTTCTTGTGAGCCATTTAGTAACTGTTGCCACTATGTTAGCGTTAGGTATTACTAATCTGATGATGCACAATGTACTTTGTTGTACTCTCTGCTTCTTCTTATGTATCAGAAACAATAAAATTGTAGACTGAATAAACCAAAATAAATCATTATGCTCATGTTCTGAGCTGCATCTCCATGTTCATGTGTTGATTTATTACTATGTTGAAAGAGAAAGCTAGCAAACTATCAGAACTCTCCTCGCTCATCTGGAGCTTACTTTTGCACCCGAACAACCTGATGAGTGATGATGTGACGCAACTTCCTCTTTTTTATTAGCTTCACTATTTTGTTTTTTTTTTATTTCTATTTTAGTTCAAAAGATAATTTCCCTTTTTTAGGAATCTTGACAAATTCTTAAAATATATTAAATACTGATTTGATATAAATCTTAATTATGTGACATTATCAAACGAATTTCGTACAGAACCCTGAAGCCCGTATCCACTCGTGTTCTTCTGGAACTCATTGAATTTTTTTCCAAGGTAAGAATCTTAAACCCTAAATTCGCAAAATTGCTTTACTTCTTTCCTTGTGCTTCAGAATTCGAAACCCTAGTTTTTCTTTTGGATAGAAACTCGAACCTATGGCCAAGAATCTTAGCCTAACTATGAATCAAATCTTAAAAATAAAAGGCTTTTTTAGCTCTTGCGTAAACTTTAGTTGTAGAGTGCAAGTAAGTTTTTGAGGTGAATGATCACATGTTATTATTGAATATTAAAGGTTAATTTAACTAGTGGAATCTTCCTCCTATGGAGTCTTGAGTTGGCATGGCTGAGGAGAATACTAAATCAAGTAAAGGTAAATTGAGTACTATTACACGTTCTTTGCTGAACTTCTAGATTGATTACAGATTGTTCAACCCTCCTTTCCTTGGATGACAGAGATTCGAAAGAAGGTGAAGAACTCTGAGTCAGTAGCGTTACAGAGATATAAGATTGACACTTACAATTTACTGGACCTAGACAAAGTTTTAAATGATGTCTACTGCTCTAGTCGACCGGTTTCTACTGACTATGATACTAGGAAGGATATGTTGAAACACCTTGATGCAATGGCTTTAGAAATTTATGGTAAAGATTACTTGTACTCCCCCTTCTTACTTTAATTATTAAGCTCGGTTAACATCAAACGTACACATGATCGATTTTATTATTGGTTCTCTCCATCAGGAAATTCTAAAGATAGTAGTAGCCCGGTCCTCGAGGCTTTTGGGTCATTTGTGATGGATATGTTTTCCGCACAGAGTGATTTAGATGTATCTATTAACTTCGTTAAAGAAACATCCGAGCTCCCTCATGTTAGGAAGGTCCAAACCCTTGAAAGATTTGCCGAAAAGCTCCGGTCTCTGCAAAGTAAGGAATTTGGATGTTTTTAGTATATGTCCATGTACTAGTTATGGGCAGTGAGCCAGTGGCTGTATGTGAAACTGTATATGAAATTACATTTGTAGGCCAAGGACATGTGAGGAATGTTGTATCTATCTTCAGTGCTAGGGTGCCAATTGTCAGATTCGTTCATCAGATAAATGGTGTTCAATGTGATATGGCAGTCGATAGCAAAGAAGGCATTTTAACTGCACGCATCATTCATATTGTATCTCAAATTGATGACAGGTTTCAGAAACTTTGTATGTTGGTAAGGTTTTAGGTTCTATTTAATTATAATGGTTCGTTTCTATTTATAATGGCTTTTGTAGTGGTCAATACATGTTACTAATGCGACGGTTTTGCCAATATGTCAGATTAAGCATTGGGCTAAAGCACATCAAGTTAACAGTGCGGCACACGAGACTCTGAATTCTATATCTATAACGTTGCTAGTCGCTCATCATTTACAGGTATCAACTTAATTAGCCCACTCTTGTTGGATAGCCACTAGAGACTCTTCACTTTTCATATTCTAGTTAAAGTTTGGATGTTCGCTTCATATATGTAAGAACTTTGACTTTGAGGAGGCTGAATAGGTAGCTGTCTAGTTGTTATACGGGAATAAGCTTGTTTCTTTTTGTTACTTGTTCTATTTTTATTACTTGTTGGATGAATTTTTAATCTTCAAAAAGCAAGTTGGATTGAAATGTTTGGATTTTATTAAGTTACATGCAGCGTCTAATTTGTTTATCTTCTGTGTTAATGCAGACTCAAGATCCTCCCATTTTACCTCCATTCTCCCTACTATTTAAAGGTAATCTTGTTACATATTGAAAATTTCTGAATGTTTATGAGATATTATCAAATTACATCTTTTAGTGCTCAGTACAGAGTAATATCCTCTCTTTTGTAGGTTTATGCTCTATTATATTTTTCTGGCTTATGTTTATGTGGTTTCCTTTATGACATTAATTAATAAATGAAGTTTCTCTCGTTCTTTTTTTCTTTTTTTTCAGATGGAATTGATCCTACCAATGTTGAGAAAAGGATGCAGAAGTTCTTGAACTGGGGACAACGAAATAAAGAATCTTTGGGTAGATTATTTGTAACGTTTTTTGTTAAGGTTCTTTCTTTTTTTACCCTTAAACCCTAAACATCAACATAGCATCAAGCTCCATGACATGCTTTTGTTATAACGTAGATAGCTTTTCTGTCTATTGCAGATGCAATCTATAGAATTCCTTTGGAGACAAGGACTTTGCGTCAGTTTGCTGAATGGTCTCTGGATATCCAAAAGTTGGAAAAAAGCTGGTGGCAGGATTAATGTAACATTTTCTGCGGAACTCTATTTGGTCATATAGTTCATTTTCATTCTTATTTTGTTGTCTTATTGCTTCAGTTTCGGTGTCTAATGACAGGTTGAAGATTTTCTAAACGTGTCTCAAAATGTTGCAAGGGCGGTTACTAACAGAGGAGCTGAACAAATTTACTGTTCTATACACAAAACCGTCGAAGACATTTTTGAATTCCTTAATGGTAAGATCGATGGAACACATCTCAAAGACAAGTTGTTTGTCTCCCAGGCTGTTGTGAAGCCTCTTTCTCCTCCTCCTCCTCCTACTGTGCCGCCAGTCAATGTTTATCCACGACGAAGACCTAGTAATAACTATACAGATGAGTTTAACGATCATCACAACAAAAGGGCTCGCTTTGGAGATGGTCATTTCGTTAAACAGAGGTATGGTGGTAGATTTGGTGGTGAAAAACCCATGCATGTAGGTCTGTGGCAAGATGATGGTCATGGAATTGATCTGCCACCGCCGCCACCACCTTTTGGCAGAGTTTATGAAATTTATCGTGAGACTTTCGGTCCTCAAAACATTTCATGACCACCGTTTTAGCAGCAGGGTCTTTGCTCAGCAAAGTAAAAATCAGTCCCCAAACCATTTTTTAAAGATGAATATAACCACATGTTATATAATTGACCCGATAACAATACATTTTCACTTATATAATGGTGGCTTCTGTGAAGTTGGCTTGAGAGAAAAATGTAAGAAAGTGAAGACATGATTTTCTTACTTTGGTTAACTTTAATGTTTGATTAGGTTTTAAGATCTGATTTGGAAGATTTGGAAGCCAACTATTGCTTACTTGTGTCTGAAGACAACTTAAATGCCATCAATGTCTCCGACAAAAAAAAATGCCAACAATGTCTTTCTTAACTCTTTGACGATTTATCAGCAAAATAATCATTTCTCTATGGAGTTTTAGTTAGTTTCTGCCTATTATGTTATTAGAGCCTCTCTTTGGCCAAAGATAGCCACAATGTGTTTGATTCAATAAAGTCTTAATAAATCGAGTTACAGTATATAACTCAAATCAAGCTTTGCTTAGCGGACTCTCTTGCCAAGATGAAATCAACTGCTTCCTCGACTGTGTCAACAACCTGAAAAAAGTTAAGTTTTAGATGAAGTCATGAAGATCACCCGCAGTAAATAAAGCTTCTAAAGGCTAAGTGGTTGGTGTTGTTACTGACCAGATCAGCAGGAAACTCAGAGTGATTATCTTTCCCTTTGAAAACTCCGGTTCTTGTCAAGATTGAGAACCAAGGATTCCCGGCCTGTCACACAGGTCCAACAAAATGGTTTATGCCTTCAGGTTAAGATTAGTGAAATGTTTTGTCGAGAGAAACCAATCTCTACTTTGAGAGGATGAGCACAAAACCTGTCGTGCGCCTCTGATGTCAATTTTTGGGTTGTCTCCGACCATATATAGTGTCTTGAAGTGGTGACTTCCTTGGTTTGAATGGGAATGAGTGGATGTAGCGATTTCTTTAAGAACATCTTCTGCGTTCTTGAACACGAATGGATTTGGTTTCCCAAATGATGTGTACTCCAGAGGCTCATTATGGATTCTGCATACATATCCAAACACTTTATTTATTCTGCCTTTGAAGAGGAGTCTTGGTCTTCTCAAAGGTGTGCAGTAGTGTCATATGGAAGAGACATGTTCTTGATTTTGGTCTATACTACCTGTTGAAGATGGATTCTAACGCGATTCTAAAAGCTCCCATGCCAAAACGTTCAGTAGGAAACGCAGTCTGCCTTTCAGCTCACGATGCATCAGTATCCTACATGATATAAGTCAAAACAATGGAGAAAAGAATCTGATGGGACCACCATAACCTGGTAGTCTAAATCGTCGTTGGCAAAGTACAAATGAGGTTGGGGTCCAATTTCTTTCCCAGGACGTCCTCCTGTTCGTAAAATGTCACAGAGGACCTGAGCGAAAGCATCAATCAATCAGTACAAACATATATCAGATTTGAACATTAGACCAGCAAATGGGAATGATAGATAACCTGAATGTCTCGGCTCCAATCAACAGGATCACTAACTATAAATGCTGCCTGAACTCTCTCGGATACAACATTTGGTCTTGATCTAGTAGTCTCCTTGTGACCGTCTTTCCCGGTCATCCATTTCTTATATGGCGCCAAGGGATCAATGTTGTCAAAGTAAGAGGCATATTCGTCCAATGAAATGACGTTTCTGAAAAATCCATGAACAGATATATAATCATCACCTGAATAGACGTTTGAAGCATATATATAACGAACAAAACGGAAATCACCAAAAAGTCAAGAAATGAGCTTACTTGAAACCATAATTAGACATCACTGCAGCCGGTTCCCTTTTTCCAGCTGCTACGACGAGCTCATTTCCAAACCTAGCCCAGGTTTTTTGATTAATCCATTAGATGAGTAAAACAAGGAGGAGTAGAAATTGATACAATCAAAGACAATGTGATTTGATTATTCATATTGCAACACCTATACTGCTAGCAAGCCTTGATATACCAATGTATGAACAGTGAGTGTTTTGATCAGGGGAAAGGTTGAATCTATGTAACCTTACCTATTCACAAGCTTCCGGAAAGGTGAATGTGCTTGTACCATCTGCAACACGAAGAGATTGCGTCGAAACCCGTTACACTTACTAAGACTAACTTGGTGAAGAAAGAAGATGTGAAACGGCTAAGGTTTCAACCTGCGACGGAGAAATAGGAACACCTAATAAATGGCTCATCTCAGATGCCCGTTTAGATTCAGGCAAGCCACCTCCTGTCATAACAATTGGAATCTCCAGATGAGACACAAAAGAAAACACGAAGAAAAGTGATATTAGCTTATAGCTAAGGCTCACCATTAGTCAAGAATAAAAAAGGTATCTTCACAGCACCTGCAAAAGAATCACAAAGAAACCTCAAACTCATAAAATAAAAAAGGAGCGCATTTAGACATAACCAGTATGAAGCAGTACTTAACCACACTCAGACATAACAAGTAGTACTAAGCCTACAGTTTAGACTCAATCTTTGTCTCCCCCATCGTATGTCAATAAGCTAACGAATTATTCAACAACCGAACAGAACATTCATCATATACTCAAAAAAAGATTTGTCTTTATCAAAACCCAAAACCCGCAAAGATTCCGACAAGAAAAAAGAGAGCAGCTTGCATAAAAGAATACTACAGAGAGCTCTGTAAAGAGCAAAACCAAACAAAGTGGGTATACCGGAATCATCGTAGAGTCGTCGGAGTGCGCCAGGGGATCCGCCGATGGGGGAGGAACCAAGAAGAATAACTCCATCGATATCAAATGCAATGCCATAAGACGGTCTGTGTTTTTGTTTGGTCAATAATCAAGAAGAGAGACGCAATGAGCAAACGAAGGAATGAGAGAGGACAACTCACCGATTCGGTTCCGGTGAGAGGTTACAAAAGGAACGACAAGGTGGCCGGAGAGTAAGTTCCCGCCGTCGCAGCGAATTTCTCGCTAAGGTTCGAAGATGATTCATTTTACTTTACTGATCGGAAGGGACGCCGGCGAAGAAACAAAGATTGGGGGAAGGTTTTATAATACTTTTTAATTAGCCATGTACTTCTAATTTATTCGACATTTGACCTCATACTTTAGGTGATCACAGATTAAAGCCTCTATCAAAATCAGACGTGGTAACTTTTCCTTCCGGTGTTAGTGCATTGAAATAAAATCCGAAACAGGTAAACTTTTATACAAAAGATATTTATATTTTTTACATTCGCTTTTTTTTTACAAAGTTATAAACAAAGTATTAACCCAAACTTTATACAACAACATCTTCAAAAATAATGAGACCCGAAAAGAGATTAAACTAAAGGCCACGCATAATATTGCTATTATTTACAAAGCCAGAAATTAACCGGTCTGTTTTTTCTTTTCTTTAAGAACCAAATTAACCGGTATGGTCTCTTGTATACATATCATACAAAACTTAAACAGTGGTCCGATCAGACCGGATTATCGAAGAAGAATCAGGCGTTTGCAGTCGGAGAAGACCGCTCAGCTTCCTCTATTGACGTCGTCCTCGTGGTTGTTTTGAGTCCTTGGCGAGGCGATCGAGGTCGCCGATCTGACTAGGTCGCGAGCGATCATGTTCTTGATTCGGTTTCTCCTCTGTTTCAAGGTGATCGAGGTTGCCGATCTGGCTAGATCACGAGCGATCATGATCTTGATCTGACCTCTCTTCGGAGGAACGGTTTGTTCGTCCCTTCCGGGACGGTTTGAAGATGGAGACTCCATAGAAGTAAATCTAAAGTTCTTTTTGTAAGAAGAAAAGCTTGAAGAATAAAGAAATCCAAAGAAGAGACGAGTTCGGTTGCTTTTAATGAAGCAAAGAGAGTGAGAGAATATATAGGCAGGCCCCGACGAGAGTCACATAGACTTGCTGACTAAGTCTTTCACTTGGAGAGCAAGCTACTTAGGGGATAAGTTGGTAATTCCGGGGAAATTAATTAGACGTGTGTGATTAAGTGCAGTTATCATTGGTTCAGATGTGGTAATAGAGACACGTGTCGGTTAGGATCACTCTCGTCTACTGCGCTAGGACAGTCATTTGCCGGTGAATCGCCGGTAGATTAGTCAGAGGGTCTTGGATACAACCTCTATTTGTTAATTAAGTAATTTATAAATAACGTTAATTTAAAATTTTCATTCCTCCTAGTAAATAAAGCTTATCCAAAAGTATGTTTAGCTAAAAGAAAATTAAAAAACGTTCGTGACTCTATATGTATTACACCATATATGTTTTATTGACCAAATACTACAAGTCCCAAAAACTTCTTCTTATCTTATAAAGTATATACGTCATTAGCTACAGTCCCGGTTGACAGATTCACGATGATGATTCTTGTTTGTAGTGGAAGAAAGGGACCGGTGACTCTCGCCTTTTACACGAAGAAATGATCTTAACCGTTGATCTGACAAGCTGGCGCCCGATCATAACCTTGACTCTGCCTCTTCTCGGAGGAAGGGATTGCTCGGTTTTCCCCCTGTTTGTGAGAAGCAATACTTTCATTTTTCTAAAGATATACAAAATATTGTAAATTTCTTATAGAGAAAACAGAGAAAATATAAGAGAGAGATAGTGATGTGGCAAAACTGAGAGAGTGAAACAATCTCTTATAGAGACAGAGCTTCGTTTTTTTCCTTGGTGACCAAACAAATATTTTATCGGTCGAGAGCCCGTGACAACTTTTGTTTGACATAAGAGAACATAATGTGTAGGGAAAGTAGGAGGTGTATTTGGTATATTCTCTCGTATGATCGAAGTTTCTAAAAAAATTTGTATCCAAGAATAGAAACTTTAGTTGTCAAAATTTATCTTATTAATTTAGAATAACAATATATAAATAACTTTTACTCATGTATTATATTACATAAATACCACTAAATTTAATTAGAATTTTATGAAGGATAATTATAGAAAATAATATTATTTTTATCAAACATATTTACAAACAATACAGTAGTAATTATATATGTATTCAAACAATTTAAAATAATGGATCTTACTTCTTTAATCAATTAAAAAAAAATTAAAAAAAATTACATGTATTAAATCATAAAATTAAGTGATAAATTTAATTAAATAATTTTAGCATATCATTTTTTATAAAATTTATACACACAAAAAAATATATATTTTGAATATATTTCAACTAACAAAAAATTGAAAATTAATATAAAAACTTAAATTATAAGTATAAAATAGTAAAAACTAGGTCAATATTTTTAATTTGATAAAATTATTGTTGATGATTTATGATTTATGATTTATGATATTTCATGAATTGTTCCATCAAAATATGCCGGATATTTGATATTATTATGAGACAGATTAATATACTTATTTTTTTTCTGTGTTATAGCCATCATGTTTCATGGGAGTTGACTTCAAAATTTTTTTTTTCAACCTTTTTTTGGGCAACAGTTGACTTAAATTATTGTTGACGATTTATAATTTATGATATTTCATGGGTTGTTGTATCAAAATATATAAGATGTTTGAAATTATTATGAGACATATTAAAATTTCTTTATTTTTTCTGTGTTACAGCTTCTATCTTGTTTCATGGGAGTTGACTTCTGACCCTGCACATTTTTCTGATTGGTGACCCCACTTTACACATGTATCACATCTCTAAAGCAATCATGTATAAGTAAACTTTACCACCACATCTCCTTCCTTCTTCAAGTTGAATCTGTGGAATTTGGGTAACTCCTTTGACAAATCAGCTTCGAGAAAAAATTTTGCTTCTTCAAACTTTGTGTATAGCTCCGTGTCTGGATGCAAACGTTTTGGGAAACCCACTTTGCTTGTAATAAACCCTAATCCTTTCTATGAGAGCATTGAATGAGGAACATTAGTCAGAGTTATTCATATTGACACTGTTATGATTTTTGGTTCTGACTCCTCTAGGACTGGTGTCCACTTTGAAACAATCATTAGGATGTCAGCAATATTTCACATCCTTCTAAGCAAGATTCGTTATCTAACAGATGCGTCCTAATTCTGAAACATAATGCTCTATCATCACCTTGAGTCTCAAATACATCCTCCTAGTGGCCAGATTTTGTTAACGATATCATGAATTTTTGCCACATGGGGTGCCGTAGAGAGGAACCGTCCAATGAGAAAGTGATCCCATATAGAGGCATATCCTCTTGGACATCATCTGAAACTGCATATAACTCTGATCCGTCTACTGTCGTAGTAATATTAAGCTCATGTTTTGTCAAACTTGGACGATTTTTTTACCACATTAGCCCATAACCCTTTGTTCTGTTCAGTTTTTGTTTGCTCCTGACTAACATATATCTTTTCATCAGTCTTCAACGGTTTTCCAGGTGTGTCTCCGGCAGCTGAGCCCCAAGAATCTATTGTGTGAGTAGGCGGTATTCAAAAAACCCTAGTCGCTCTTTTGGTCGCCTCCTGCTGACGTGTCCTCTTCAAATTTTTTTTCTTTTTTTTTGTTATTTTTTGTTCTGAATTTGACTATCATTTTTTTTTGCAGGAATTCACTTATATATATATCAAAATTTTTAATATATTCTCAAGTATCACTCAATCTTATCTCAAACAATCTATTTTATTTTTGTATCCTATATTGTAATTGTGATGTAATTGATCATTTCCTTTGAGCTTTCAAATCATTTTGTACCGTATGAAATATGTTTTAATAAGAGTATTCACTCACAGGTTTAAGTAAATATAACTTAAGTTCAGACTTCATTATTTTTTCTAACTTGAAATAAAAAAATCACTTATTTATCATTTTCCACACTCGAATAATAATCACCAAATACTAACTATAAAATAATGATATCTTTTTTAATCAGCAAAGCATTAACAACATATTAAGATTTTATTAAGTTAATCATACTAATTAATAGCATATGAATATATGTGGGATAATGTCTCATTGTTAAATAGTTGATGCAATGCAAGGACAAACAAAAGCAATGAACACAATTAGTTTTTTACCATTTGTGAAAAATTTAAAATGTTATTTTTGGATGGTAAATAACAAATAAACGTTTTTTTCTGCTAATAATCCACAAATACACACACACACACACATAATTTCTACCAAGTTACTAACAATATACAACATATTAGAGGTTATTAGGTTTCTGTTTTATAATGAATTTAAATAAAGCGAAATTGAAAATATCTTTTAATAAATTGAATCATTAAATCCATAACTATTGTTAATAAAAAAGTAAATTAATTAATTTTACCATTTTAAGATTTCAGAATAAAATCTTCATTTTGTAAATTGGTGTATTAAATATAAATGCAGAACTATGATTTTATCTATACTCGAAAAGTTACACAAAAATAGTTATAAATAACAAGTATTATTTATTATAGTAAAAATTTGTTTAACTAACTAAAAAAAACATATCTTAATCTGCAAAACCGATTCGACTAATGTTAAAAGACAAAAAATAGAATCAACAATCAAACTGAAACCAATTCCTAAAAGTGGGTTTCACTAATTTCACTATATTAATAACCTAACTAACTAAAAATTACTAACAAAATCATCTTATTCACGATTTTAAACAGATTACACTGTAATCCCATTTATCATTAGATATATATTATGATGCCTGAAAATTTGAGAAAAACATGCAGCATTTTTATGATTGCATCTTTATGTATAATGATGTTTTTTGCACAAATTTCTCTTTCAACCAATATAAAAACATGTGTTAGACGTTGCATCTTTTTTCGGTGCATGAAAGTGGAAAAACAGCATGATCGAGCTATTTGTAAAGAAGCTTGCAAAAGTTTTTGCAACAAGCAACAAATAGGTGATGGAAATGTCAACGTTTTTCATAAGAGTGGTAGTATATTAGGTGATGCTATATGCAAAATATTTTGGAATAATAAAGCATGCCCTTAATATTTTGTTTTTAGTTATACAAATTCATATATTTTTTTTGTATTCTCTAACTTATCTAATATATATATACATATATAATTGTATTTTCATTTTTCTACATATCTAATAATTGTGCTGATTGATAATATAAAATGATGATTTTCTGCATTTTAAACAAGTGTTTCGTCATCTTAACAACCATTTAGAATCTGAATTAATTAAAAATATGTTTCATAAAAAAATTATTTCATCCCTAACTAATATGTGGATTCCAAATTAACTGTTAGAAACCAGCAATTTGTAATGGAATTAATTTGATTGGCACATGGATACAAATGTGAAATGATCAATTGCTTAGGGGATTATTATGCTTCAGGATGTGGATATTGTTTCCCAACTACTCATCACCTAATATCACATCATTATGAGTGGAACTTCCCTAAGTCAGGAAATATACTATTAAATTTAGATATAACATAGAAACCAGTTACTTTAACAATTAAACACTTCATTTGGCAATTGAGATAATCTTATTCTAAAAATAATCGTATTATAGGTGTGGATATTAAAATGTTATAAGCATTTTCGTGAAAGTTGAAACAACCTCTAACAATCAAATAATTTAATTGGAAAATTTATGTGATGTGTATTGGTGAAAAGAAAATTAAGTATTTGGAAAATTGTCTATGTATTTGTATTGGTAGCAAAAAATAAATTGAGACGAGAAATCTATGTTTGATTATTAATTTAGATTATGATATTTATCAACTTTATAATGTAAATAAATGTATTTTTTTACAAAAAGGGATAAATAATTGTGTTATTATTAATTTATTTTGATATGTGTTAAATATAATTCTGTTTTTAATTAAGAAAATAACATGATTTCAATTGGATCAATCTTTTCAATTCTATTTCAATGCTTTTGATTTGATTTTTTTTTTCATTTTTGTTTTGTTTTTGTTTTGTTTTTTTACAAACATTAGATTATGAATTTAATGTATATATAGAACATAATATAATTATTTTTGAGCTTTTTGTCTGCTTATTTCGGGATTCCACTTTTACTGTTGTCGCTCTTTCATGATCTCTTCAATAATACGTCTCGAGTGGGTCAATAGTCATCCTATGGGAATGAAATGTCCCGTTTATGTCCTCCTGTTATCATGGCTACCTGAGACATCTGGCCTGTCAGATTCCACACTTCCAGTGCGAATCAAAATGATCATTTCGGATCTCATTCATGTCATCAATCGAAGGGAGATCACCGCATAAGTCACCACCAAACCACCACGAAGAGAAGAAACGAAGAGGTCAAATCCCGCCTAAAGTTCTAAAGCCATCCAGCAAGCTCAACAAAACAACGGCTACGAGCTCGTGGTGAGGGATAAAAGGCGGACCGAGGAATGAAGCTCGAAGTGCGAGGTCATAAGCAGTCAATAAGGAAATCAACTTATGCTTGTTACAAATTTAATTCCAAAATTGTAACAGACGTATTAAGAGACAAATATTCGTTTTATTACATACCTTAACAACCAAATTATATATAAAGAGGGAGCTCAAAATCATTGGAAGAGACATTGTTTTTGGCATACAAACGCCTAAATTGATCAATAAGAATTGATACACAAAATAATTCACCATACTATTTTTCTTTCATTTGCTTTCTTTCTTTTCGCTCTGTTCTTATATTTTTTTAAACCTCTTATACTTTTTCTAAGTTCTTACTTGTTTTCTCCTTCTCGAACTGGAATAAACCATTTGTTAAAAAAACAGTAGGAGATTTCCAGCACCCACATTTTAGCGCCAGAAAGAGAGGATTTTTATCTCTAGCAAAATTTGTTTTCCTTTCATTGCCTTCACTGATCATGGCAAACGAACTACCACCAGCCATGACCAATAGAGTAATCATGTAGTCGATCGGATAAGTCCAACAGACCATGAATGATGTGGCGTAACAATTGGGAGGAAAACATCAACGGTCTTTGCACGGTTTACGCCAACACTGCACAGGAGAAAGCTAAGATGTTAGTTTACTTGAACTCCATTGCCGGATGCAACTCCGGGTCCTACAAAAAAAACAAACCCACGAGTTCTAATAACCTAAGTAATACATCCACAACTAATCTTAATGATACTACTGCCCAGTCTGGTATGGAGGAAGATGACAATCTTGAAGCCAGCCAAAGGGAATAAAACGCCAATGACATGCATGTTCAGAACCCTATCAATGCCTCAGAGCTTGATGATGTTTACTGTGAGCTGAAGTAAATGAAGTTGAAATTCCACCAGGCAACCAGATCAGGTCATGAGATCGACATAGTAATAGAGGAAACTAAGCATACCCTATTCACACTGCAGGTTAAAAAATTTAGGCTCAGAGATTCTAATAAAATTGATCTTCCAAATTATAAAGGAAAATGTGATCCTAAAAACCACTTGGCTTCATTCCAAATCGCGGTGGGGCGTGTAGACCTAACTGACCATGAAGATGATGCATGCTTCTGCAAACTTTTCTTCGAGAACCTGTCGGGATTGGATTGATTTGGTTCAGCCAGCTCCAGCCCCGGTCCATCAAAAGTTTCAATAAACTGTTGGCTGCATTCCTAAAATAATACTCCATGTACATGGAAAAGAGAACCTCCCATGCTGACTATGGCCCCTATCCTAAGGATCAAACGAACCACAACGAAAATACATCAACAAGTTCAAGATATCATGTCTAAGATCCCATGTATATCTAATGGAGCTGCTATTGTTACTATAAGGAATGAAATTTAACACAAGTCAAAGTTCCGTAAGGATATCATCGTCAACCAGGTGAACTAAATACATGAGGTTTTGGTCAGAGTAGACAATTGGATGGAGGTGGAGGAAGAAAAACTCACTTTGGCAAAGAATCTTCGTCCGAAAAGAGTTGAGCGTCACCTCCCGTCCAAGAAATAAGAATGGAAGGAAAATGGGTAACCGAAGAGGTCAACAGCGTGGTCAACCTATCTCCTGGACGGGTCCGCTTTGGACCAACCTCTCCTTTCACTTGGATCCTTAATAAAAACGCTTACTGCGATATTCATCAAGTAAACAATGCGACCAAGGACTGCATCATCATCAAAAATTACCACACGAATTTATGGGCTACCAGAGATTTAGGTACCTTTAGCCTCGAGGACTTCATTAGAACATATCAAGGGGAGAAGTCATCCTATGAAGACTCTCGAACTCCTGGGAAAATAATAGAACCGATGAGGCTGGGATTTCAATATCTCCAAAGAATAAAATCAACATAATAAGGGGCATGTAATGTAGTATCCACATTCAACAGATACTGCAGAAATTTTGAAGATAAATTTGAAGAATAAATTGCAGCACAAGCTAAATTTTAACTTAAAGAACACAAAAGATTTTTAGTATGGTTATTAAAGGCGTAATTCAGTTGCATCAGCTTCAGAACATTGGAAAATCGGCAACAACTGCTGCACAACCAAAAGTAAGAACTGAGTCAAAGTTTCAATGTTACATAAATTATAACAAAAAATCCAGAATTGAAGAATGAACACAGACTAACTTTTCAACCTGTCAAAAGTAATTTTTCATATTCATTCAAGAACTCAGCCATAATGGTTCAAGATTTAATAAGATTTTGGTTAGAAAAGTTGATGGTGTGATGGACTATCTATTTCGGTTTGCAGAGCGAAAACAATTTTCTAATTAATGATCAAGCAATGGTTTGACTCAAGCAGGGGGAGATTGGTGATTGGTGTGTGCTACATTTAGTTATACCTTAGTTTTTCTTCCAAGTAGGGGAAGACATTTTCGATCTATTGAAGTAGTCTTCACGTAATATTAAAAGGATAATTAAGACTTATGGGAAGTAATATATTTTGGGAGATATTGAACGTGCTTGGAATGTGGTATAGAAGCATTTAATCAAATTAAGCTCAAAAGAGAGAGATTTTTATTGTAGAAAAATTATTTTTAAAAAAGGGAAAGATGACTAGAAATTTGAAAAATGAAAGAAGACTTGAAATTGGAAAAAGAAATAAAGACTTGGAGAAACAAAAAAGAAAAAGTAACTGAAGTTAAAAAGAAAATAGGCAATTACTAATGAAAAAAATATTGCTATATAAATAAAATTTTAATATCATATAATTGAAAAGAAGTTGAATCTATTGTATATAACTATATGTCAATGGCTTTTTTAAAATCTACTGCTCAAATTTTTTAAAAGAGAAAAATATTTTAGAATTTTTTTTGTAAAGAAATTTTGAAAGAATCTTTCATAATTTGTATGATCTTTTTTGGGGTCAAAACCCACATTCCCGGAATTAACGGCTAAAAT
>KE156081.1:11909-42513 GCA_000411075.1 Sisymbrium irio
AAATCCGATTTAACAAATAATAATTATCTAGACTCGATCAGAGAAAACGGATCACATTTAGTATTAAGTTCCATATAAAAAATTATAGACGAAAGTACGGCTCTTACAAAATAGACCTTAAAAACTATCAGACTAAAATAAACTAAACCGATTCCAACAAAAAGGAAAGAGATAGAAGACGAGAAACTTACTAAAATACTCACAAGAATTTTCAGGAAGCTCGCCGGAAACTGAACTCGCCGGAGAAATTCGCTGGAAAAATTCACCAGTGAATGGGTCGTCGGATAATTCAACAACAACCGGCCATTAGGCAAAACAGTACTTTGTCTTTGTGAAGAAAAAGAAAATGGATGAAACTCTATATAAAGGAAAAGAGAGGTGAAAATTAGAGATTTTCAATGTGGAACAAATTTAGAAAGAAGGTTTTAGGTTTTAATTAATTTATTTTTGGATTTAAGTTGGGTTTAATGAAGAAAATTTAAAATAGGCTGAATATAAGAATTTGAGTCGTTACAGAACCATTAAATGTTGACTAACATGAAAATTCAGTTCCATTCAGATGGACTTTACAACTGAGCAAATGAACAGTCCCATAATCATTAATATGTGATCTGCCGTTACACATTGCCGTCAGATACTCAGATCTTTAAGAACAGGACAGCCTGAGAGGACCTTCTCTATTAGGCCGTGGTGGTAGTTAGAAGAGACTTATGAGGCTTATTTCAAGAATGTCTACGACAGACTGTCCAAAAAGTGTTTTTGGTGAATTGGGTCTCAAGGTCGATGAGTCACGACATGGTTTTAATCAACATGGAAGCCACCAGTAATTAGAAATAGCAGGTCCATTTGCAGAAACATTTGATGCAGGTTTTGCAGAGATTTTTCTTCAACATTTTCCTTGGCTATATATTTCGGAATTGAGTTTTGAAAGATGTTATGGAAACTCGAAAACGAGATCTTTCCACGAATATAAAGATCGTCATCTGGTTCTTCGTCTACTTATAGGAAAGTGTCTACAAAGTTGGCTGTTCGGAGGTTTATTTCTTTCTGCATATCTATCTTGGAAAATTGGTCATAACTTCCAAACCATGATCCCAAATCACGATCTTTCTTCTATGGTGGCTTCGTAAGTCTGTTTCTGTTGTCTCTACCAAGGTTCACATTTTTCTGGGTTAATTTGCTATTCCGTTTACGTTCTGAAACAAGACAAATGCTTCAGTATCAGTGCTTTACTTTTGGAAAAGCTTCAGTATAAATTGATGAAGTTTTGGCGAACTCAGAGGAGACATTGTGTCAGTTGACAGTATGGAAGAGTGAAGGGAAAGGAAAAGTTTATTTTTGGTGTTTTGGAAAAGATTGCAGAGAAACTGCAGAAATCAGCTTCAACATTGTGTTTTCAAAGTAATGCTTAGAGGTCCAAACGTAATCCGATCAAGATGAAACTTTGTATAGAGCTGGGTGACACTACTGACTTTATATTCAACGGTGGGATTAAGATTTCAACGGTTGTTACAAGATATGTTTTGATTTTATGTGATTTTGGTGTGAATTTTTGCAAGAAATTATTGGTCATCTCGGGTTATGTTGTGATAAATGGAAAGCTCACATGGAGCCTGAAACTAGATTGAACTTTTCTCTAAGGTTTTTGTCTGGTGTTTAAAGTGTGGATGATTATCTCAGAGATGCTCAGAGGTGAAATTGATTCTCTTGTTGGCTAGCGAGGGAATAGATTCAAAGTTCTGGTTTTTTTGGTATCAACATGGATGGATAATCCTCTGGCTCAATAGCTGTTGAGATGAGGATTGTTACAGAAACTGGTGAATTGCAGGCGGTTCAAGTGTTACATTAAAACTCCACTATTCATCATCAGTGTTATAATTTCCGATTAGTCCCAAAATTTGAACTTCTCGATCTATCCTTTTTTTATTTCCATGAGTGTATGTCATATGTTCTTTCTTGTGGGGAGCTAGTAACTATTCATCATTGTGAACCCATGATCTCCCTGCTTTTGTTAAGCCTGATGAAGTTAATGAGATTCCAATGTATAGTCGAGAAAAATCTTCAATGAGGAAGGTACTAACACCAGCATCCCCTGCACGGGTTTAGATGTTCCATCTCTCACTGAATTATGAAGTAAATCTCTCGGCATACAATGAGATGGATGACATTAAAGATCATAATGGCTTTAAGAAAGAAATGGTACCAGAAGCGGAATCGCCAGCAAGCCATACTTGCTTAAGAGTGGGAGAAAATGAAACACATTCACCTCAACTTGGAGTCTTGGAACATCTTCTGACAAAGGTCCCTTGGTTGATTCTTGATCAGGCTAATGTCTACTTTGTTCCATCTCTATGGTTTAATCCAAATTTCCAACCTGAACTAATGAAGCTGTTCCCGCAGAAAGATACTCTGTTTCACCACGTGGCTCGTTACCTTTTTTACCCGACGAATCAAGTTTGGGGTATGATCACTAGGTACTACTAGGCTCACTTATCCAAAGCAGACGAGAGACTCGGGATTCAAATAAGGATTTTCAGAAGAGACGCTGGATATTTTCAACACGTCATGAACCAGATCGTAGGTTGTACACAAAGAGAGAAACTGTTGCCTGAATTGGCAACACAAGAAGAATCACAAGTCAATGTATCCAACATCCCGAAGCTTAAAGCTGTTCTTGTCACATCTCTATACCCGGAGTACTCTGACAACTTAAAGAACATGTACTGGAAGAGACCAAGTTCGACATGAGAGATTTTTGAAGTATTAATCAGCCAAGTGGAGAAAGGGTTCAACAAACAGACAAGAAGCTTCACGTCCAAAAGGCTCTTGCTGAGATATATCTTCTGAGCTTAACAGATAAAATTGTCACAAGCGCAAGGTCTACATTTGGTTATGTTGCTTATAGTATTGGAGGATTATTAAAGCATTGGCTGCTTTATTAGCCAACGGGTTAAACAACTCCTGATCCGCCCCCTTGTTATCTTACTCCTCCGTCTCATGGATGTTATGCTGACTGGGGGAAAAACTCAGGCACACCAACACATTCAATAAAACCTAATCAATTTCTTTGGCAACCAGATTCGTTTATTTTCTTTTGTTTGTCTTCCACCTCTTAATTGTGTGACATTGTTCTTACCACATTTTATCGGTTACGCCTTCGTTGCCCGCTAATGTTCAGGAATTTTTTTTTTTATTAGGATAAAGTTCAAATATTACCGACTACGTCAGAGATTGTTTAGGTTATAGTATTTGATTTTTGCATGGGCTTGGAAAAAGTATAGGAATCATTAATGACTAAAAAAATAATGACTAATATAGATTATGGGTTCGAGCGAAAGATACATTATTTTGAAAAGGAAATTAGTCCAAAAATACCCAAAAAAAAACAAAAGAAAACAAAAAGCTAATTTATGTGTAGAGTTGAGGCCGACCGTAGTTGAAATCAAGTGGAGATGCAATGCGGTGGACTGTCATATACTTGTCGGCAAAGCTATCTTGTTCACTTGTCGGCAAAGCTATCTTGTTCCGTGACGAGAACGTCATTGACAGTAAAATGAGATTCAGAATTGTTGGTTACAAGAATTGAGTAGTTGGTGAGAAGAGTCGGTAGTCGTGTCTGACTTGACTTGGAGACAAGATCCTCAAACTCAAGCCTCTCTGTGACAACGTTGCTAAAAAAACGGGTCCCCATTCTTCAAAAGGGCGATAGCCAATGCATCAACAACATCACGGGTCATATCTTCCATTCTACGGGGTGGAATGATGAAGGGTAGATCGGGGAGCACGACCTCGTATATGGTCATTGTTTCGTATGAAAACGGGTGACCATTCTTCCACTATACGAATACCTGAAACAACGCCAATTATTGCAATGGCGGACAAAAAAACTAGAATTAATCGGAGACTAATCATTTATTTTTTATCACAATTGAAAAATATCGAATGTCAATCAAATCACTAAAATTTTTGTGTTCTTTCTAACCTCTGAATCTCTTATATATATATATATATGGCATAAGTTTTTTCACTTCTTTTTCTTTTGGATTACGATTACACCGCGTCTAGTTAAACTAATTTTTTTTTCTCAATCCAAGATAATAATAAAGAAGAAAACAATATATATCTAAAAGGCCAAAACAACTGAAAAGTAGGTTTTTTACCAAAAATCTGATAAGTAAATTGTTTTTTATAATTTGATAAAAAATTTATTTAAATATAACTCGGATAATAAGCAAAACATATACTATTATACATCTTTTTGTACTTTTCTTTTCTCTTGTCTCTGTATTAAAAATATATGATAAAAAGTTAGCCGACGTCTAAGAAAAGAAAGAAATATGTGAACTTTATCTTAATAGAAAAGAAAGAAATATTTGAATCACCTGGAAGAAAAGAAAGAAATTTCCATATGGAAGAAGAACCTTCAGCACTTGACCATGCATGCAATACGTGGTTTCTGGAGGTATGGCGGATGAGAAGACAAGCCAGTAGATAGAGAGTTACTTAGGACAGAACACAGAATCCAGAAAAGAAGAGTTATGTCATCGAGGAGGACACTATAGCTCAAGCTGCCTCCTTGGAAGATATAGTTAGCCTTGACATGCAACTTTCCCCATGTTAAAATCTTCTCAAAGTTGTTGGCCAATCGTCTAAAAAGAATCTTGCCAAGGTTATCTCTCCAAACGAAGATGCTATCATCAAGGATCAATTGCTCATAGAGAATGTCTTGTTAGCTAGTGAGCTGGTCAAAAACTACATCAGGTTTTGATATCGCCAAGGAGTGCAATGAAATTAGACATCTATGAAAGCCTTTCAATTCATTTCAATGGCATTTCCTGATGAACACTCTACGAGCTCTAAACTTGCCCCAACAATTTATTACTTGGATCGAATTATGTGTCACCACCACCTCTTTTCCTGTTCAGGTAAATGGAGAATTATCGGGATTTTTCAAGATTCAACGAGGTTTGAGATAAGGATGTTCACTTTTTTCCATATCTCTTTGTGATATGCATGTATGTCCTAACGAAGATGTTGGACAAGAATTTTGGGTACCATCCGTACTGAAAAAATTTAAGATTAATACATCTGTGCTTTGTGGATGACATGCTGATATTCACAGATGGGAAGAAGAATTCGATAAAAGGGATCTTAAATGTGTTGAACATTAGTTTTGGAGAATCTACTATTTTCCTCAGAGATGATTGAAAGAGAAAAAGAGGGTTTATTACAATGATTTCCTTTTGCAACCGGCTCACTATCAGTGAGATATTTAGGCCTACTCTCTTCACAAAGGGAATGAGTATCAATGACTATACTCTCCTGATTGAAAAAAGTTAAAGGTGTGAATGAGCTCTTAGTCTACTGGGTTTCTTTTGCTGGACGGATTCGGCTTATAAACTCGGTTATCCATCGCCTCACCAACTAGCTTCTGGATATCAGCCTTTAGACTACTTTTAAGTTATATATCTAGTTTTTCATCTTGTCAGTGTGTATGCAGATTTGTTTGCACGTAATTTTCTTCCCAATATACTGGTAGAATTTATCTATCTTGATAATCGTTATACTAACCAAATTTAATTTAATATATGAACTAGTTGAAAAAAATGTAGCATTGCTTATTATATGTCGAAGAGTTTCACATTTCAAATAAAAGTATAATATATATGGTATAAAATGAAAAATTCGATAATCAAAATAAATAGGGTCAAAACTTTCAAAATTCAAAATATATTGGGTTAAGAATCCGAAATGTACACACCTTAAACCCCACTAGAATATTATTCAAAAGTTTAAATCCATTCTTAGAACATAACATATCTTAAAAAAAACAAATCACATGAAAAAAAGAAAGATATTTTCTCGTGACATATTTTTACGAACTTCGACAAAGACAAAGTACTAAATGAGAAATAACAACGACAAAAAGAGTTTTAACATAACGAAACAAAAGGAATAAAAACAACCAACCCCTCTGTTTGTCTCTTTTAGCCTCCCCCACATTTTCTAAACACCTCATAGTTTTGCCTTGCTCCAATATCTCACACATTTGGTGAACAGAACAATTATCACTACTTGCAGTGGTTCACCCTCTCTCTCCCTCTCATCTCTCTTATCTATCTATCCTATGAATACACATTTCTCATAGGCATAACTCAGAGAAAAAAGAAGAACCCAAGAACTCAAAACTATGACTTCCCAGCGAAGCAACCTATCCAATCATTTCATCTTCCATCTTCTTCTTCTTCTTCTCCCTACACTACTCCAAGCTCTTAACAGTGACGGTGTTACTTTGCTCACTTTCAAATATTCCATCATCAATGACCCTCTCTCAGTTCTACGGAACTGGAACTACGACGATGAAACACCATGTTCTTGGACAGGTGTTACTTGTACAGAGCTTGGGAATCCAAACACTCCCGACATGTTTAGAGTTACAAGCTTGGTTCTTCCAAATAAACACCTTCTTGGTTCTGTTTCTCCAAGCTTGTTTTCAATCCCAAATCTAAGAATCTTGGATCTATCCAACAATTTCTTCCACGGGTCACTGCCGGATTCAGTCTCCAACGCTACTCAGCTTCGTGTTCTGTCTCTTGGGAAAAACAACGTCTCCGGTGAACTGCCTAATCGTGTCAGCAACATTGCTACTCTCCAGCTCTTGAATCTCTCAATTAACGCCTTCACCGGACAAATCCCTCAAAATCTCTCACTTCTCAAGAATCTGACGGTTCTTGATCTTTCCTCCAATCTTCTTGCCGGATCTTTACCTCCAGATTTCGAAGGAACAAGTCTGCATTACCTCAACTTATCACACAATCAAATCTCCGGTGACATCTCACCAGTTTTCGCCGAGAAAGTTCCAGCAAACGCCATTGTCGACCTCTCCTTCAATAATCTAACCGGACCAATCCCAAGTACCCCACCAATGCTTAACCAAAAGACAGAGTCTTTTTCCGGTAATCAAGGCTTATGTGGTCAACCATTGAAGACCCCTTGTTCAATTCCTTCTACACTTTCAGACCCACCAAACATCTCCGAGACTACTTCACCAGCAATAGCAGTCTTGCCTAGACCATCTTCTCCAACAAACCCTTCACCAGCATCACCAGAATCACCAAACCAAACAGCTAAAAGCAAACTAAAACCAATCACAATCGTAGGCATCACAGTTGCAGATATAGCTGGTCTAGCTATCATAGCCATGTTCATCCTCTACCTATACCAGCTCAAGAAACGCAGAAGCTACCAAGAATACAGCACTTTCAAAGTCTTGAAAGACTGTCTCGAGAAAAACGATACCTTATCCGTCAAGAAACAGAGCGTATTCGCAACGGATGTCACGAAATCTCCAGCTACTAAACCGAAATGGAGCTCGTGCATAACGGGAAGGTACGACGAGACATCATCTTCATCATCAGAGAGTGACGTAGAGAACCAGCTTCAGGACAAAAAATCCATTGAGGCATTTAATCGAACAGGTGGTGGAAGAATGAAAGAGAACTCTCAGACTCAGCTTGTGATAGTTGATGGAGAGACTCGGATGGAACTAGAGACTCTACTAAAGGCGTCAGCTTATGTTCTTGGAACAAGCAGAAGCGGAATTGTTTATAAAGCTGTGTTACAAAACGGCGTCGCTTTTGCAGTGCGAAGAATAGGAGTGGAGAGTTGTACGGCGGTGACGTTTAAGGAGTTCGAGCGAGAGGTTCAGACAATAGCTAAACTCCGACATTCGAATCTTGTTAGAGTTCGTGGCTTTGTTTGGGGTAATGAAGAGAAGCTTCTCATCTCTGACTATGTTCCAAATGGAAGCTTGCTTTGCTCCTCCATCTACGGTAAGTTTCCGTTAACCGCGCACGTTAGAAAACTTTTGCTGGAACCCGCGTCGATATTTCGCGCATTTTAATCAAATAGGTAACGGGAAAATGGATTTAAGTAGCCCAATTGAATTAATTACGGGTAATTTTGTAAGATATTATACAAGTTTAAATGATTCTTGATCATTTTCGATAATTTTGCAAACCTTTGTGAAAAATATGTATAAATTTTGTGAAAACAAATTGCATTGAACTGTTTTTAAAAAAATTGGTAAAAATATTATGATTGTTTGAAAAATTGTCTGTTTTTTACCAAAAACAAAAAAAAATTATGTTGAACTAGAGAAGATGTCTATCTTATAGCACTCGATACATTTCTATGTAGCTAATCGGATAAAGTGGTAGGATTTATCAAAAAAAACTTGTCAAATTTTTAACTATTTGTTTAAAAGTTCAACTATCCTAGTATTCATCCTTCTATATTAGATTATATCTTTAGAACATTATTATTAGGAGAACCAGTGTAAATTTTCAAAAAGACAATATATTAATATGTTTATTATATTATTATATTATAGCTATTTATCAATATATTGAGTCAATAGTAAAATGACATGTGAAAAATTGGATTTTTTAGAACATCTGAGAAGCTTTCAAACGATAAACTTTTGTATTATCTCTCTTTTTAAAAAAAAAATTAATTCATTAAAAACTCTTTTAAAGCCCCACCAGTAAAGATACTATTAGCCTTTAGTCATTTATCTTGAGGTAAGAAATAATTTCAGTTATACTTAGAATTGAGTATGCAATCAATATGTATGTACATGCCTACTTTTGAAAGAAAATAAAAAATCATTCATCAAATTCCAGACTAGGATATAGTTATTTATGAAACATTATCTCTTAACATTTCTTTTGATATGAAAACAGCAAAATCAGGCGCGTCTTCTACATCTTCGCAAAATCATCTCTCCCTTGAGACACGGCTTAAGATAGCAAGAGGCATAGCTCGAGGAATTGCATACATCCATGACAAGAAACACGTGCACGGCAACATCAAGCCGAATAATATTCTCTTAGATTCTGAGTTTGAACCAATAGTTACAGATACTAACCTTGACCGCCTAATGACTCCAGCCCATTCACTCACGGCTGGCCCAACATTGAGCTCACAGCATCATCCACCAGAATGGTCAACAAGCCAGAAACCAAACCCCAAATGGGACATTTATTCCTTTGGTGTTGTCCTTTTGGAGCTTCTCATGGGTAGATTGTTTTCGGTTGAGCGGGACTTGGTTCGAGATTCTGAAGTCGATGAGAAAACTTGGTTCTTGAGGTTGGTCGATGGGACAATTAGCAGTGACGTGGCTCACCACGAGGATGAAGTGGTAACATGCTTTAAGTTAAGCTATGGTTGTATCTCTTCCCTGCCTCAGAAACGACCGTCTATGAAGGAAGTTGTTCAAGTGCTAGAGAAAATATGTGTTTAGTTGTTTACTTATTCAATTTAGAAAGTTAGTACGAATTTGGTTTGTCTTTAGGTAAACTTTTCTTAATGTTCAGATTTTTCTAAAGCATGCTTTGTTTTCTTAATCTACATTGGTTCCAATATATTTGCTGTTCTTTTCTTCTACTAAATATACTTTTGTGTCAATATCAATTTGAAATTTAAGTCAATTACCTCAAAAATAACAATAAAAGGTATAATTAAATGGATAATAAAGATAAAATATTTTTATTATTTTTTAGGCTGCTCCATAAATAGGTCCAACAAAAGAGTTATTAGAAAAAAATCATTGTTCAAGACAAGATAATGTTGAGTTCTATGGGTTTCCAATTTAAAATTAATTGGCAATTAGTAGAGTAACTCATATTCCTTATATATATTACCTAAGTTCATTCCAACTTCCGATATGGGATATTATGTCTTAATACACTCCCTCGAGATGATGGTTCTTTGGCCATTAATTTCAGAATGTTCGGATTTGGATCGACGACTCAATTTTGGATCTTGTCGATGATTGGATCAACTTTAGGTTAGGATCGGATTGAACTGTCTGGACTGGGCTCTGATACCATGTTTTTGAAGAAAACATTTGAATTACGATTGACACCTTTTCAGATAGGGAGGATAGCTTCTTACAAGTGTGATGATACGAAGTTTAACCTACAAGAAATTGTTAAGAGTGTCGAAGAGGAATTTGTGGTTCGGGTGGGATATCGCATTGATGAACGGCTCATGGAATATGAATAGTTGAGGAGAAGAGACGAGAAGAAAATAGACTTAAAAAAAAGACAAAATAACAGATGGAAGAAAAAAAAAAGCCAAAACAAATGAATTTTCAGACTTAATAAAGTAAATAACGGAGTTTTACTTTTTTTTTTCTTTTTTTTTTGTCAACTACGAAGTTTACTTATATATAATTAAACTTGTTATCAACACTGATGTGAGCCTATCAAACTTGTTCTCATGTTTATAAAAATAAAGTAGGTTAATCCATCAATTTAAATTATTATATATCAACAAATTATAATTTGTATAAATTGATGGAGCAATCCTTAAAAGTTATAATTATACATATTTTCAAAAAATTATATTCATTGAATGTTGTTAAATAATTGTAGTAACATTAAAGTAAAATAAAAAAAAATTATAACATGTTATTTTAGATTATTTATATAAAATATTTATATACATATATATACATATATATTTCATATGTGCACAAAATATGTAATTTCAAGTGAGAGCTTATTTTTAGGTTTTGTGTTGTATGGTACACTAGTATAATGAGATACACTTTTTGAGTCTATGATTTTTGAGTTTAGTATGATGAGAGACCCTTTGTTACTATTCATGTTAAGATTTTTGAGTCTGATACTATGCCTTTTGAGGTTTGAAAGAATGATTATGAGTTTGATATATTGTGCTTGATATCATATTATATTTCTTTATCAAAAAAATATTAATAGTTGATTCAACATATTTATGGTATGTCGTCCACATATGATCACTTTATTTAGTTTTAGGTTTTTTGCAGAAAATAAAAGTTACTTTTATAAAATTATTTGAGAATGTTGATAAAATGGATTGTAGAGTTATTGGTAATAGAGAAAAGACATCTATAATACTAAATCTTTGAGATTATTTCATTTTCTAAACCCCTTATTATATTATTTTATAAAATGATTTATAAACTTTTATAAAGCCTTGTGAAATTTTATATTGCTTTATAAATAATTTTACAAAACCTTTATAGATCTATATAATAAAGAAGGCAAACAAATTTGATTCATCCTTACAGAAAATTCTAAAATAAACATTTTGAAAACTTCAGATCATATCAAAAAACTTGAAACTGTCGGTATTATACATGTTTAGAGATTTTCATAAGTTTTATAAGAGATTTATAAAATCTAGGTAATTACCCTAACATGACGAAATTTTAAGTTTAACATGAGATTACGATGTTGCATTGTCTCTTTAGACATAAATGACAGTTTCTTTTCTTTCCCTTGCATCTACACTTACTCAAAACAAGAGACAAATTTTAAATAATGGGAGAATTATGTAAATGGGTTAGATTTGATTTGATTTTGTCCTACTAGTTATTTTTCTTTTTCTAACTAATTTACTCTTTAGCATATCTAATAATTATTATAAATAATTTTAACAGTTTTATAAATAAGAATAATGATAAAATCAATGTAAAGAATACATGTATATTTTTTTGAGTTAAAAAATATTGGTATAAGTGAAAATAATTTTCTATTATACTTTGCCAGAACTTAAATTTCACCGTCCACGAGGCTTTAGAATATATATTCTATAAATTGGTGTAAGTCTACAATATTTAGAATACAAGTTCTACATATTCTGATAAAATCTACGCACACGTTATATTCTGCGATTTCACTAATTTAGTAGATTGCATATTCTAGTGTTTTCTCTATATTCTACCGTCTTCCGGAATATATATTCTGCGAGAATATTCTAAAATCTAAAAAATACGGTAACTAAATATTTCCATATCTTTCTAAATATTTGTCAACAAATAAACTGTCCCTAACTGTTTTCCATCTCTGTTCTTCAACACGTTCTTCTCATCATTTTTCCCTTTGTTTTTTTTTTGCTCTTCTTGGTATTATGATCTATGTAATTTGGGGTTTGTGGAAATTGTCCACTAATGAATGAAAATTTGATGTTGATATGAATCTCATGTTACACATTACCAAAAATTATCATAAATCTCGTGTTATAGACTGAAAATCGAATAATATAGTTGATGCAATAAGAATGAAAGCACACATACAACCATTGACTGAGATTAAGATCTCAATTACATAATAAAAATTGAAAAACCTAGAATAAATCACGAAAACTTGAAAATAACGAATCAATCAAACACAAACTGAAATTAAATTACACGGTTAAGAACTGACCCAATAAAGAATCCGTAAGAGTGAGATGGCGGAAGAAATAAACAAGGAGAGGTGACGCAGGAAGAGGAGGAAAGGGGATGAGGAAGAAAGGGGGCGGAAGTCGCGGAGTTCGATTGGCCAAAGATGAAGAATAAAATCAGCTTTCACACAGAAAATCAAATCTTCGTCGCAAAATCAGGCGAAGGAGGGAGATGGTGGAGGAGGAGACGAGGAGGACGATGACACTTTGAAGATATCGACAGAATTAAGCTCGTTATTCTGTTATATTAAATATGTGCATACATATTTTTACATATTTTCATATATTTAATCAAACCCAAAAAAATTTAAAAACTAATTACCAAAGTCAAAATTTGATTAACAAATAACTTAGTACTAATGGGATACAATTAAGTTGTTATAATACTAAAGGGACAAAACGTATTTAAATGTGACTCAATTAACAATTTTTTTCTAAATAAACTTGAACTCAGTTTCAGCGAAATGAGATTCCGGCAAGAAAAGTTCAATTTGATTTCGGCGAGAATAGATTCCAGACTCGACCTCGAGATCGAGATTTGAGCATGGGAAAAGGACAAGAAAAAAAATTCGAGATCGTGATTAGATTAGATAATGAAGAATAAGAATATGATAAGGATTAATTCGATCATTAACCAATTAATAAAAGTGTAAAACTGAAAATGAATTCTCTTTTAAAATGCAAATATGAATTAAAGTATCTCCAAAAATGTATTTTATAAATCTCCTAATAGATAAATACAGGTTAATATTTTAAAATTTATCTCCTCTTTTTTATATATGTAAATTTATTTTTCCGAATCAAATTTAAATTCAAAAATATTACTACTATTAAAATTTTCAGTATTTTTTTGATATATACAATATTGAGATAAATATATTATCTCAACCCAAAAAAAGATAAATATATATTAATATTTTAATTTTGTTTTATAAAATTTAATTTCATGTTATTATAGTTTTCATTAATTAAAAAATAATTTAGATAAATACCGAAATAAAATAATGTAGTCATTCATCAATAAGTGTATTTAAAAAAAAAAGAATATAGTTTTCAAGTTATAAACTCATAAAAATGTAGATTTCCAAATTGGGTCAAAATTTTAACTATTTTTATCTTTAAACAACGCAAAATAGATTTTGTGAATCAAGACTAGCTTCCGTATAGATTCATAGAAGAGATATCAATATGTTGAATATCACCTTTAATATATCGGTGAATGAATCTTAACATCTGAGAATGTAAATAGTTTTGTAGAAAATAAACAAATCAAAATAAACGGATTTCATAACGTATGGAATGCTGATCTTATTTTACAAACTCTTTTATTACAAAACAATGTTTTAGCAGAAACTCAAAATTCTACAAAATAAAAGTTCATTATTGTTATAAAATATACTCAGATCTTCGTCGTCTACTCAGCCACCAACCTCTCTCTCTCTCCAACTTACACCACAGTCATAATGTCTTCATCCGCCGCCGCCGCCGTCTCATCCTCGGCCAAACTCGCCGTAAACCCTCTCAAAATCTCCTCTCTCTCCTCAAGATCATCACTACCATCAACCATATCCGTACCTTTCAACTCTCGCCGCTGCGATATTCCCCGTAAACGTCTCATCCTCGTAACCTGTACCACAGCCGGAGAAGGAGCCAAACCAACCGTCCTCGTCGCTGAGAAGCTAGGAGACGCCGGCGTTAAACTCCTCGAAACCTTCGCAAACGTCGACTGCTCTTATAACTTAACCCCCGAGGAACTCAACACGAAGATCTCTCTCTGTGACGCGTTGATCGTACGAAGCGGGACGAAAGTGGGACGTGAGGTTTTTGAGTCTTCACGTGGACGTTTGAAGGTTGTTGGACGAGCTGGTGTTGGGATTGATAACGTGGATCTAAGTGCAGCGACTGAGTTTGGTTGTTTGGTTGTTAACGCTCCCACGGCGAATACGATCGCTGCTGCTGAACATGGGATCGCGCTTTTAGCTGGGATGGCTAGAAACGTTGCTCAAGCTGATGCTTCTGTTAAGGCTGGTTAGTTTGTCACCTTTTTTACGAATTTTTTACCTTTTCTTGATTTTCTTACTTTCTGTACTTCTTGAAAATAAAATAAAAACTTTACGCCTTTTTTTCTGATAAATGTGATCTTGAATCAATATTTCATTCATCAGCCAAAAGTATGAATTGAGTACAGATTTGGAATGTCTTTTTCTAAATTTCACTTGAGATTCTGTGTTTTGTCCTAGATTTTTCAGATTTAAGGACTGATTTGAAATGTCATCGGACAAACGTATGAACTAAGCACAGATTTGGAATGTCTTTTTCGAATTTTGACTTGAGTTTCTTGAAATTCTCTTATCGTTTCTTGATTCTCGTACTTTCCGTACTTCTTGAAAATAAATAAATAAATTTACGCTTTTCTGATAAAAGTGATCTTGAAAGTAATCTTGAATCAAGATCATCATTCATCAGATAAAAGTTATGAATTAAGGACAGATTTTGAATGTCTTTTTAAAATTTTAACATGAGTTTCTGTGTTTTGTCCGGACAGATTTGAAATTTCTTTTGTCTGAACAATTCGTCAGACAAACGTATGACGTGAGTACAGATTTGGAATGTCTTTTTCAAAGTTTCACTTCAGTTTCTGTGTTTTGTCCTAGATTTTTCAAATTTAAGGAGTGATTTCAAATGTCTTTTGTCTGAATAATTCTCAGACAAAAGTATGAATTAAGGGAAGATTTAGAATGTCTTTTTCAAAATTTCACTTGAGTTTCTTGAAATCCTCAAAATTTGGTTTAATTTGTACTTATTTAGGCTTTTTCTGATGAATGGGAATTAGACAAGATCACATTCATCAGACAAAAGTATGAACACAAAGTACAGATTTGGAATGTCTTTTTCAAATTTTTAGAGTTTCTTGAATTTCAAAAATCGTTCTTGAGTTTTTGTATTGTCTGCAGTCTAGGCTCTTTTGAGTATTTTATGGATCGAGGTTTCTCTTACTTGTGGAATTTGATGATTCTTGTTGTGTTGATGAACGTAACTATGATCTCACTGACTTGTAGATGTTACATATTTTAAGGATTTTTGTTATAATCTTTACTGATTTGCGGTTTTTCTGATGAATGGGAATTAGACATCAGAAAAAAGTATGAACTAAGTTCATATCTGGAATGTCTTTTTCAAAATTTCAATTGAGTTTCTTGAAATTCTCAAATTGTTCTTGATATTTTCTATTATCTGCAGTCTAGATTCTTTTGAGTTTTTTAAGAGTCGAGTCTTCTCTTACTTGTGGAATTTGATGACTCTTGTAGTGTGGAGGAACTGTGATCTCACTAATTTGTGGATGTTACATATTATAAGGATTTGTGTTTTGATTCTGTATATGATGATATGATGTAGGAGAGTGGAAGAGGAACAAGTATGTTGGTGTTTCACTTGTGGGGAAGACACTTGCTGTGATGGGTTTTGGGAAAGTTGGATCAGAAGTAGCTAGACGTGCCAAGGGACTTGGTATGCGTGTTATTGCTCATGATCCTTACGCACCTGCAGACCGTGCTCATGCCGTTGGTGTGGAATTAGTGAGCTTTGATGAAGCTCTTGGTACTGCTGATTTCATTTCATTACACATGCCTCTCACACCTGCTACATCTAAGATGCTCAACGATGAGACTTTTGCGAAGATGAAGAAAGGAGTTAGGATTGTGAATGTGGCTCGTGGGGGTGTTATCGATGAAGATGCACTGGTTAGAGCTTTAGATGCTGGTATTGTTGCTCAAGCTGCTCTTGATGTTTTCACTAAAGAGCCTCCGGCTAAGGACAGCAAGCTGGTGCAGCATGAGAGGGTTACAGTCACTCCTCATCTTGGAGCAAGTACCATGGAGGCTCAGGTTCGATTCTACGTTTATATCACCATTCAAGTGATTTCCTTTTCTTGTTATGAATTTATGTTAAATTAGTTACTTACTTTTGGTATCCACAGGAAGGAGTTGCTATTGAGATTGCAGAAGCTGTTGTTGGAGCTCTTAACGGAGAGCTTGCTTCTACTGCTGTCAATGCACCTATGGTTTCTGCTGAGGTTAGCCTTTGGCTTATGCTAGTAATCACATAGAAGTTTGGTCGTTTTATTCAAGAGAACATAACATCTTACGTGGATATATTGTGGTTAAAGAAGCTATTTCAAGGTGTGATTGTGTTAAACCAAAAGCTTATTATATTCGCAGGTTCTCGCTGAGTTGAAACCTTATGTGGTATTGGCGGAGCAATTAGGGAGACTGGCTGTGCAGTTGGTTGCGGGAGGAAGCGGTGTGAAGAACGTTAAGGTGACCTATGCATCTGCTCGAGCTACTGATGATCTTGACACAAGACTTCTCAGAGCCATGATTACAAAGGGTATCATAGAGCCGATCTCAGACGTGTACGTAAACCTGGTGAACGCGGATTACACAGCGAAACAAAGAGGTTTGAGAATCTCAGAGGAACGTGGTGTTCTTGACGGGTCACCAGAGAGTCCACTTGAGACCATAACGGTTCAGCTAGGAAACGTTCAGTCCAAGTTCGCTAGTGCCTTGTCTGAATCTGGAGAGGTTAAAGTTGAAGGAAGGGTTAAAGATGGTGTCCCTCATTTGACAAAGGTTGGATCGTTTGAAGTAGATGTGAGTCTTGAAGGAAGTATTATACTGTGTAGGCAAGTGGACCAGCCGGGCATGATTGGTACTGTCGGTAGTATCTTGGGAGAGTCGAATGTTAATGTCAGTTTCATGAGTGTCGGGAGAATTGCACCGAGGAAGCAAGCTGTTATGGCAATTGGTGTTGACGATATGCCTAGCAAAGAAACTTTGAAGAAAATTGGAGAAATTCCAGCTGTGGAGGAGTTTGTGTTCCTCAAGCTTTAGTTTTGCTACCAAAGATGAGTGAGGATTTGAAAAGGCTTTGGCTGCTTTACTTGTTTTTGTTGCAGTTTTGAGATTGTTGAAGTAGCTTTTAAGAGGGTTGGACTTGGTAGAATGGAAAAAAATAAGGTCTCTGGCTCGAGAATCTGATCTCTGAGGCTTTTGTATTCAATGTTTTAGCTTTATGTTATGTTCTAAAACCGACTTACTTCTAGTTTCTAGTTTTCAGTAAGTCGGTTTATAAATCGGAATTTAATAAAAGACGTATTAATTCTAAGTTTTCTAACATATAAATAGAAATCTTGAAACAGAATTTTCCTCTTTTTGTTTTGATGAAAACAATATTCAAATTTTGTTTATAAATCTATAAAGAGAGCAAGGGCATCAAAACCATCAGAGCCTGTAGAACCCACAATGGCATATGTTAATCTGCCCCATGAGCTTGTTGTGGAGATCATGTCACGAGTTCGAGGCAAAACCCTAGCCAGATTCCGATCAGTCTCAAAGCAGTTTAGGTCTCTCCTCTCTGATCCTTACTTCCGCCGCCTCCACCTCAACCGTTCACGTGATTCCCTTTTTACCTTCACGGCACTCCATCAAGACAAATCATACAATCTACTTGTGACAAATAAGGCCAATGACCTCGTCCACAAGTTCTCTTTAAACACTTATAGCAGTCGCAGAATGTTGAGTTCTCACCATCAGCTCGTATGCTTTGCCAGTGATACTGGTATCCATCTTTGCGACCCCTTGAATAAGAAGTTAGTGAAATTACCGGACCCTCCTTCGTATCCTTCTTGGTTCGAGGAGAGGGAGAGTCCCGTCTCCTTTGGATTTGTTGACGCCACGATGCAGTACAAAGTCGTCAGGTGGCCTTACAACTTGGTACAAGAGCGAAGAAGGACGTTACCGAGTGGCCTCGTCACGGTTTGGAAGAAAGTTCCTCTCAAGTTTGCGGTATTGAATATCGATATTGTAGAAGGTGGTCGTCTTCGAGTATCCTCTTGGAGAAGGATGCAAAGTCCATGCCCCTATCTACTACAAGGAACTTCTCAAGTTCACGTCAACGGGTTCATCTACTGGACCACGAGTGATTTTCAGGTCGTGTATTTCTCTTTACAAGATGAGACTTTCTCAATCGTAAACCCTAAACCACCTTGCTTCCATCGTGACACACAAGCATTACAAGAATCTCGCCTTTTCACTTTACCAGGAAGCCGTGGAATACTATGGATGATCGATAACGATGTCCCATCACAAATAATGGAGATTTGGAAAATGGAACAAAGTCAAGGCGGCAGCGGAAGCTGGACCAAGATTCATAATATCAACCTAGGAGGAATCAAAGCAAACGAAATGGATAGTATATTGGAGATCCTAGACATTCGGTCGGACCAAGTGCTGTTGATATGCTCTGACACCAATTTGATATGCTATGACGCCAAAACAAACACATTCGAGAATCGCGGGATGGTGTCTAATAACTATCAGCTAGGTCATGCGGCCGATGGACTCTTGACTCTACATAACATTGATATACAGGGCCGAGACGTACCAAATAATGCAATTAATGAGTTGTTTGACTCTTTTCCACATTCCTCTCTTCCATTTCTGAAAGATACATATCCCTATTAGTGACATCCTATATTTTTTTGTGGTTTTCTTTTTTCCATAAGTAATATATTTTCAGTTTTGGTTCTTACAAATTATTTACTGCTAGACTATATAATTGAGTAATTAAATTATTATAATGGTTGCTTCAATGCCTGTGATAGTGAGAATAAGTTAAGGAAAAAAAACACATGGAAACCTAGTATACACTTCCTTAATAGATCAGCTCAAGATTACTTTGTAGTGTATTTATATAATCTGGAGTGTTTTCTTACTGTCCATCTTACCACCTTTATGCAATTCAAGTTTTGTATCTCTCCTATATGCACGTGTCATATTCCATTGTGTGCTGGTGATGTACTCTTAAGGGAATAAGATTCTGATAGTATGCTTCTAGAGTGAGGAGGCAGGACACAGAATCTGACCAGTCTTCTTGAGTGTCTGAAATCAATTTGATGGAAGCAAAATATACGGTGAGCTTTTGAGTTTAGAAAAGACAGACCATTCTTTGCTATCATTCACCTTTAGGAATTTATTCCTTACAGCCTTTCTTCTAATGAATATTTACCTTTTTGCTTGCTTTTACATTCAGAAGTTTCAAACTTTTCATTCTTTCTTTTCTTTTTCTCATGTGTGTAATATTCTTCACAGATTTATTGCGGCTTGTAGCTTGAGACGATCACGGTTTAAATTCTGAAAGTCTCTGTTTCTTTCACTACATCTCAGATTTCTTGATTTTTAATCTTCTTTTTTCAACATGGGAGGTAGATTTTCACGTATAGCGAAAAGGTTTCTTCCTAAGTCTAAAGTAAGGATTTTGATGGTGGGTCTTGATGGTTCAGGGAAGACTACCATCCTTTACAAGCTCAAACTCGGTGAGGTTGTCACAACAGTGCCTACTATCGGTATGTCACATAAGCTTTTCTTCTTCTTTGTGCTTCACTGCTTCTTGAAACCTCTCTTTGTGACGGATTAATGATGAAGTAAGAGCAAGATTTTTGACTTATATATAGTCTTGCTGTCTCTGTGGATCGTAGCTTATCAGTAGTTTTTACCCATGATCGTGATTGCAATTTGCATCTGTATGTTTCTTGGGATCATCACAGTTAACCATATCCGTTCTTCGATCCTTTTTTACGATATTCCAGGGTTCAACCTCGAGACAGTAGAATACAAAGGCATCAATTTCACTGTATGGGATATAGGAGGACAAGAGAAGGTAAGTTTCATATCGATTTCATCTTGCACTCATCTCTCTGAAGCTGGTTTAATCCATAAAAACAGAGCCATGGTTTAGTCTAGTACATTTTTGGTCTATGGTTTACTTACTACACAAGTGCGTAAACACACATGTTTCTCTCTTGTCTCTCAAGGCTCAACCTGTTAAGTTATATCTAATGTAGTCTTGCATCATATTTATTGATCTAACAAAAAATTTTGAACAGATTCGCAAATTGTGGAGACACTATTTTCAGAACTCGCAAGGGCTCATATTTGTGGTGGACAGTAGTGATATTGCAAGGATATCAGAAGCTCGTAATGAGCTGCATCGAATACTAACCAATGTAAGAAAATCATATAAAAATTCTCTTTCAAGTGTCACTATTTCAAAAATTTCTTCTTTTATATTTTGACAACTTACTGTATTAGTTAAAAAATATGTACAGAGTGAACTACAAGATGCATGTGTACTCGTCTTTGCGAACAAGCAAGATTCAAGAAATGCTCTAACGGTAGACCAAGTTGCCCATAACCTTGGTCTGCACGGCCTAACCAAACGCTGTTGGTAATAATAGAAAAAACTTCTTCACTTGTTAATTTACAAGTCAAAAGTCAAAAGCTTAGTGTATATTTATTGATTGGTGCAGGTTTATACAAGGAACATCAGCTATCTCTGGGCAAGGCTTATATGAAGGACTTGAATGGCTCTCAAAAACTATCCCGAACAAACCTGAACGGTCTCCTTCGCTTGGTAGTTTCCGGAGTGATTCCTCCGAGAGGAAGCTTGTACGAAGTGTGCGTTATTAAAAAGACTAAGCTTGTCTTCTGTGTTCTATGTAATTTTTAATGGTTTTTTCGTTTTTTTTTCCATGTTTATCGTTGAGAGTGAATAATGTTGAGTACAGAAAACTTTTATTTACATACTTAATTAATTTGTTTCCTCGTTATTTGGATATTTCAATTCGTCTGTTGTTTTGGGATATAGAATCTGAGCCAAAATTTTCAGAATTGACTTATAAGTTGATTCTCAGAAGAAGAATCACGGCAAACAAAAATATCCAACTGCATTAAGATGAGCTCCTCAAGTTTCAGATTAATTACGCTTTTACATATGCAATTTCTTGTACCAAACGTGAATGTTATCAACCAAGAATCAAGAATCATCAATAAAGAGCATCAAAGTTGCAATGAGTCAATGACGACAAAGGAAACTCTGATGGCAGCATCTTATCACTCTCGTACCATAAATCAAAGTTTCTAACATCTATGTAATTCGGAACAAAAAGAAATGGTTTTAAATGATTATCTTGGGTGACAAGCTATCTATAATGATGATCAGTTGGATTGAAAGAATTATTTCCAATTTTAATTTCTATCTAAACATTAAAATTAGATAAAAACGAAATGACCGTAAAAAAACTAACAAGAGTAAGGTAGTTTTTAATGAAGTTTTAATAAAACCAATTTTGTCTCACCGAACATGATATTATCTTTATAATAGCGTTTTTTATATAAAGTTAGTAAAAATACAAACAAATTTGGAGAGAGAATATTACATTCAAAGGTACTTCTAGATACTTATATATATCAGTAAAAAACACTTCTAACTACTGAAATACTTTGTCTATAATAAAAGTTCAAATTATCCTTTTTTTTTTTTTGTTCTCTTTCCTAAGATATATTTTTTTTCTATCTCTTCGTTTTTGTTCATCTTACACAAAATATCTTCATTCTCTCTTCTTCTCTACTTTTTTTACCTTTTTAATCTTCTCTACAGATCTTGGCCACCATCAATTTCTTCGACAAGATCTACAGATCTGGAGCTGAGTAATGCTGAAAGACAACTGAAGTTTCTTTAAATTCTTAAGCTCCTTAATAGCATAAGCATAGACATGTACTCTGCTTCAGCAGAGGAGAGAGAGACTGTATCTTGCTTCTTCGTCTTTCATGAAATCAGTGAAGGACCAAGAAGAATAATGTAAGCGGAGAGTGAACGACGCATGAGAGGACAACCACTCCAATCGGAGTCACAATAAGCAGTAATACGAAGATCCAAATCAGCTCGAAGTAGAATGCCCTGTCCGGGCGAACCCTTAAAAATAGAGATTAGTGTGTAATGCAGCGTCCCAATGAGCTTCATGTGGCGCTTGCATGAACTGAGACAAGATATGAACCGTATAACAAAGTTCGGGCCTCGTACCTCGTAAAAGTAAGATAGATAAGACGTCCGATCAGGCATTGATAGGCCTCCGGATTGGTTAAATGAGGACCAGTATCTTTATGTAGTTTTTCATTAAGCTCGATAGGCACAGAAGATGTTTTAGAACCAAGAAGACCAGACTCAGCAATTATATCCAAAGCATATTTTCGTTGAGACAGAAAAATACCCTCATTGTTTCTAGCAACCTCAATTCCGAGAAAGTATTTGAGCTTGCCCAAATCTTTCATGTGAAAACACGGATTAAGATAATCCTTGAACCGTTGAATAGTAGAGAGATCATTACCAGCAATAATGAAATCATCGACATAAACCAAAATGTGAAGGCATATATTTCCGTTGATGAACGAAAAATGTCAATAATCAGCCTTGCTCTGTTTAAAGTCGTAGGATGTCAATGCAGTACTGAGTTTTGCAAACCAACAACGAGGAGCCTGTTTAAGACCATAGATTTATTTGGGTAAACGACACACCTTAGTAGGATCAGAATGTTCAAACCCTGGAGGCAATTTCATGTAAACTTCTTCTTGTAAATCCCCATGTAAAAATTCGATATAACATCCATCTGATGAACTTCCCACTTCTTGGCAGCAGCAATCTCAAGAAGAACATGGACTGTATGTTTACCATTGTCCTGACATGCTACTAAAGTTGCAAGAAACTCAAGAATCTGAAAAAGATAGGGAGGATGTTGAGGAGCTAATAATGCATGAGGTGGGTTTCTTGAATGAAAACAAGTTTATTCCAAAGAAATTTGAGACAAATATGGAGTATGAATGTGTATGGTATCTTGACAATGGGGCTAGCAACCACATGACAGGAGACAAAAGATATTCCGAGAGTCTAGATACCAATGTTACAGTAAAGGTGAGATTTTGCGATGACTCACGCATTGACATCAAAGGAAAAAGGACTATAGCTTTTATTGATCTAAACGGACAGTGACAATGACCAAAGTTTATTTCATTCCTGAGTTAAAAAGCAACATTGTGAATCTTGGTCAAGCCACGAAAGCAGGTTTTTATATAAGACTCTGAGGTGGTTATCTTAAAATGTGTGATCAATATGGAAAACTTCTTGTTAGAGTAAAGAGGTCCAAAATCAGACTGTACAAAGTAAGAATGGAATTGAAGGACAATACTTGTTTACATGTGATAAGTGTAAGTGAATCCAGCAAGTGGTACTCACGATTGGGGCATATAAATTTTCCTACCTTAAACATTATGTTCATAAAGAAGCTAGTAAATGGAGCACCAGAGTCAACACTGGAGAAAGAAATATGCGGCTCATGCTTGTTGCAAAAGCAGACACGACGAGTTTTCCCTCAACAAAAATCTTTTAGAGCAACAACGAAACTTGAGCTTCTCCATGGAGACTTGTGTGATCCTATAAGCCCGAGTACAAGTGCTGGAAAGAAGTATATTTTTTTCCTTATAGACGACTACTCACGTTTTATGTGGAAATACTTGTTGAAACCTAAAGGAGATGCGTTTCAGAAGTTCAAAAACTTCAAAGAAATGGTCAAAAAGGAATCGGTAGAGAAGATTCAAATTCTGAGAACCAACAGAGGAGGAAATTTGTGCCATAGAACTGAATGGTTTTTGCGAAGAAACGGGAATCCAGAGGCACTTCACTGCTCCATATACCCCACAATAGAATGGTGTCGTGGAAAGAAGGAACAGAACCCTGATGAAGATGAGGAGAAGTATCATGAAACACATGAAGATGCTGAATTACATGTCGGGAGAAGCTGTGAGACATTATACATATCTTCTTAACAGGGTAGCTACAAGATCACTGAAGGATAAGACTCCCTATGAGTATTATCATGGAAAGAGACCTTTGGTGGATCATCGCCGTGTTTTTTTTGCTGTATTGCCTATGCCAAAGTAGACACTCCACACCTAAAAAAACTTAATGACATGACAAGAATTTTGGTACATTTAGGAACTGAACCTGTTCAAAAGCTTATCGATTGCTTGATCCAGGAACTAGAAAGATTGTGGTCTGCCATGATGTTATGTTTGATGAAACTAAAGGATGGAATTGGAGAACTAACAACTCTGCATATCAAGAAGAGAGTTTTAGAGTCTTGTTTGGTGATTTCGGAAATCATGGCCTAAAAGAGTATGAAGATAATATCAAAGCAGATCAAATAGAAAGAGAAGAGATTCAAACAGAGGTCTATAAGAATAATGAAGAAGGTAATGATGAGGAGAAAGTAACGGAATATGTTCCCACATCCATGTCTCCGGTTGTTCTGAGAAGATCGGAGAGACAAACATAGAAGCCTAAATACCTTGACGATTATGTTCTTCTTGCAGAAAAAGAGGGAGAGATGTTACTCATGTGTCTAAATAATAAACCACGAAACTTCAGTGAGGCAAAGGAGTCAAAGGAGTGGTCTCTTGCCTGTAAAGATGAGATTGACTCAATTGAAAGACTTGACACATGGGAACTTGTGCATCCTCCGTTTGGTAGCAATCCAATTGGTCTAAAGTGGGTTTTCAAGCTCAAGAGAAACTCAGACGGGAGCATTAACTAGTATAAGGATAGACTTGTGGCTAAAGGGTATTTTCTCCTGTAGCAAAGATAGAAACGATCAAGCTCCTAATTGATCTTGCGGCTTCACATGGCTAGGAGATACATCACTTAGATGTTAAAACGGTATTTTTGCATGGGGAACTAAAAGAAACAGTTTACATTTGCCAACCAGAAGGGTTTGAAAAGAAAGGAAGTGAGGATAAGGTATACAAACTCAATAAATCTTTGTATGGGCTGAGACAAGCACCAAGAGCATGGAACAACAAGCTGAATCAGATTCTCCTTGGACTACAGTTTCTTAAATGTTCGGAGGAACCCTCGGTGTATAGAAAGAAAACCAGAGACCAGATCTTGATAGTAGGAGTGTATGTGGACAATCGTTTTATCACATGCACAAATCTTGGTGACATAAAACCAATTTAAAAAAGAACTGAATACATGAGATATAACTGAAACAATGTCTACAGTACCTAAAAGGGACCACGGGGCTTGGTCTAAGTTACAAAAGGGAAAAGTACCAAAGCTACTTAGCTTTAGCGACAGTAGCCATAATGTAGGTCCTGACGATGGAAAGAGTACAGCAGGACACATATTTTATATTGGTAATAGTCTTATTACTCGGTGTTTGCAGAAGCAAGATGTAGTTGCTCTGTCATCTTGTGAGGCAGAATTTATGGCTGGAACAGAGGCTGTGAAACAGGCTATTTGGATGCGTGAATTACTCTGTTAGATAACTGAAGCATCAAGTGAAAAGGTTACCATAAGGATCGATAATCAATCTGCGATTGCTTTGACCAAGAACCCTGTCTTCCATGGTCGTAACAAACACATACATAGATGCTTTCATTTTATCAGAGAATGTGTTGAGAAAGAGCAGATAGAGGTGGAGCATGTTCCAGGGACAGAACAAAGAGCATACATACTTACAAAGGCACTTAGGAGAATTAATTTCAAAGAGACGAGAGAACTCATTGGAGTTCAAGAACTAAGGAAAAAGGACTTCAAGTTTAAGGAGGAGAATATTGGAGTAAGCTTGAGTTATAAGTAAAAAGGAAAGAAGATAAGATTAGGAAAATATGTTTAGGAGTTATCTAAGCATATTAGAAATAGAAATTGAGAGAAATAAGGAAGTTATGTAAATTCTAATCTTATATAAAGGATGGCGTGTAATGCATTGAGAGATAGAGAGTTTGAGATATTGAGATTGTTAAGAGAGTTTTAGTTTTTTTTTGTGAGTTTTCTAAAGCCATTAATAAGAGAGCTAATTCTTATTAACTTGAGTTCAGTTTCATAAGCTTGGTTTCAATAATCAACTTAACACCCAATAATGAATTCATCCCACTCAAAGCACGTCTACAATGTAACAACACCACTCGTGCATCATTCCTCAAAACCCAAGAACCTCCACCCATTTCGTTCATTTTAGACCAAGAACACCCAATCTAATTACATTTAACCCACAAATCTGGAGGATGATGTTTCCTTTACATCCTCATGAGTCCCTGTGTAGTATAAACCTAAAGTTACAACCCTCTCTAGATGCCTAAAGGAAAACAATTGGTAAACATTTTTTGTTAAACTTGTCTACCGAACCTGTTGCCAAAACTTGCTTCCTTTCAAACAAAAATTTGTTCCTATTTTTTCAAAATAATTCACAATATAGGAAAAATCCTAATATTTGTGAGTAGTATAGACACTCTTTATTGTTATTTTCATTGGTTTAAATAGAAAAAGTTATAAACCAAAAATGGGATTATGGATCCCTTACAACAAGAAAATACATAGGATATAAGAGCATCTCTAATCGATAGGATGGAGATGGGTATCTAATTAATAAAAAAAAAAGTGGAGGAGAGAGGTTGTCAAAATGATAAATTGTATCTGCATGAGAGCTTAGAGCACCTCCAAAGGTGAAAGACTCTTATTATTTTGATATTTTCTTATAATTTAATTAAATTAAAAATTTAAACCAATAGAAAAAAAAAGTCATGAAAAGTTATGAACTTGAGTCTCTAAGAGCATTATTATCGCACATAACTTTTTACAGTTTCTTATAAACTATATATATTAATATATTAATATTTAATATTTTAATTATATTTTAAATAATTATTAATAATAACACCACTACTTAACTAACACATGTACTGAAAGTATCTAAAACTCTGGATCAAAAGTTCTTGAACGAGCAGGAAACTTATCTTATTTTTCTTTCTTGCTTTTTAATCATTTTATTAGTTTTTATTTTGAAATCTCTCTTTAAGAATCTTGTGATAAAGATGGCCTATAATCTATCCCTCTCTCCTCACTTTTTTATTTTTATTTTATTTAAAATTTGATCAGAACCATATCTAACATACTCCGTTGGAGTTGATCTTAGATTTTGAATGGCAGATTAGAAGAAATGCAGTCTATCAGCATAAGCAGAACATATGCCTTCAAGTTAGCATTCATCAATTTTATTATATATTTTATACAAGGGAAACTAAGTGAAATGACCAAAAAAAATAGTATAATGAATAACCATAAGAAAAATTGGTTATGATATTTATAAATTATATATTATATTATCCTTTCCGTTTTTTTCTTTTCACTCTTTTCCTTTCTTACCACTTACCATCTACCCACTTACCCCACTTTCTCACATGTCTTTTTTTTTTCTCATTCCCATCTTTCCAGGTATATTTTTCTTCTCTTTCATCACCTTTTTTTATCTCTCTTCTTCTAATCTTCTCACTCTTCTTCTTTTTTTCTCCTTCCCTTCTCTCTTCTACTCTTCCCTTTCTCATGTCATTTATTCTTCTACCTCCAATTTGTCTGTCTCCTCTCTTTTCTCTTCCACTTCTCATCTCTCACTCATCTTCTCTTTTTCTATTATTTTCTCTCTCTTCCCCTGCTCTCTACTCTTCATCATCTTCTTTTATATCTCTCCGTCCCTTCTCTATTTTTATATATTATTATACATCTATACAAAAAATAATAGTATGATACTGATTAACCCATTTTTCCTCTCTCACTCACTCACTCACTCTCTCTCCCTCTCTTTGAAAACCAAAAATCTTACAACAAAATTCAAATTGGTAGATATTAAACAAATACACAATTATTAAGTTGTACTATTTTATCAAACGCTTTGTATTTGTTATATACTATATGACAGAAACATAATATAGTAAAATTTTGAAATATAATATAGTTCTATTTTATGTGTATGTGTGTATGATTTCACATATTGTCAATATTATTTATTTAAATGTAGAAATATAAATCCGTTTAACAAATTTTAAAATATGGTAAATATAAATAAAACTTATGTTTTTAAGTAATATTATGTTATTTAAACATATAATAATATGGAAGTAAAAGTGTAATCAAAATCAATGGGTGAAAGTATTTTCTATAATCACAAAAAAAAACATATTTCTCTCTCTTCACAAGGGTAAAATGGTCTGCTTTTGGTACACAATGTTACTTTTTAGTTACTATTATATCATCTCTAATGGAACGCCAAAACACTATAAATGGTGTAAAAGACACTCCAATGAAATGGTATAATTTACATTAAACACTATTATTTGGTGTTTTCGGTGTTGTCTCAACAGTATTACACCAAATGGTGTAACACTATTCATCACACCAAACATTAAAATAATATTTTCTCACATCACTAACCATTAAAATACTATTTTATTTTACTTTATATTTAATACAACCAAATTAATATTATGAAGTAGTTGAAATTTCTAACTAAAAAATAAATATATAACATATAATTTTATACTTGTTCAATATTAAAGATATAAAATTGTAATTAAGTTAATACATCTGTATAAAATATATAAATTAATATGAAAATTATTCAAATTTAATGTATAACTAATCAATCATGAATAATTAATATTTTAATTTTATTAAACTTTTGAAAAAATAAATTTAATAATATAATAATGGAGAATAGTTTTTTTGGTGTGAAATTTGATGTTATAGTTGGAGATGAAAAATAAAATAGTACACGAAAACACCAAATTTGGTGTAATTTTAACACCAAATTTGATGTCATGGTTGGAGATGATCTTATACATGGTTATAGATTAATACTTTTGTGTGATTTTGTTTATTTGGCAAATTGACTCTTTATATAATGGAAGGACTGCATGCAGTCCATTGTTTGTCTTTTTCTATAAAAAAGTATGAGAATAACCTCTATTTTTCATTCACCACATTTTTCAGGTTGTTTACCCATTTTTTTATTGTTCACGACTTCTTAATTAAAAAAATATTAAATTTAAAATATATTTATTTTTTATAATTTATTATTTAAATATCATATTTATAAATATAGTAAAATATTAATTTCCATATTTAATTCACATTCTAGATTTCTATATTTAAAATAATGATTTTTATAAATAAATTCATAATTATACACACAGATATTTAATTTTATTACAAAATAGTTAAAATATTATTTATCAAAATATCATTTATAAATTAATTATTATAAATATCACTTATAAATTTAATGTTTTGTATATTTTTGTTTTTTAGTTTTTATTAATGAAATATTCGCTTTGCATTATTTCAATTATTTTACCATTATAAATTATATAATGGTTGATTAATCAATTTAATTTGTTTTGCCATGCATGATCTACACGTATTCCATTTGATATTCACGATCTGCATTTGTCCTACTTGATATGCATGAATGTGCACCGCTTGAACTGCTTTCACTATTTAAAACCTTAGAGTATTATTAACATTGGGTTCTTATTGGATCTTTACCCATTAAAATATAAAAATTAATTAAAAAGAAAAAATAGATTTAAGTGACGAAAAAAATATCTCTACACATAATGTTTTATCTCTCTTTCATGTGTTTTTATGTTAGTGATCTCTTTTATTTTATTAAAATAAATATAATTATATAATTATTTTATTAATAAAACTTATGTAGAAATCTCTATAAAATGTTTTCAGCGTTGATGATGGTCTTATACAACCTCTAGATAGAGATTCATTACATACATATCATTTTTTATTACTTTAGATATTATTTAAAATTTAATTTTTATTAAATCATAAATAAATATTAATATACTATTTTGAAGATACGTTAAAAGGTTTTGAATGATGGAGATGGCTTAAGATTCAGAGATATATTAGAAAAATTAAATTTCCACTTATTGACGACAATATCCAAAGAAAACAAAATGTTTATCTGACTCCAAATATTTGTGGTTAGGTTTGTGAATTACGTTTGAAGTCATTCAGTTTACTTGATCAATCACAGCATAACCTCTACTAAATTTTTATCCTCGTTTAAAAAATGCAGGAATATATTTTTGAGAAAATTTTAATTTAATAAAAAGAAACTCTTATATTATAAATTTTTATTTACCTAATTTTATATCTATATGTTTTAGATTATATATTTATAGATTTGAAAATTTTAGATGTTACTCTTTTTTCTAATATAGATATATCATATCCTTTATTATACATTAACTCGTTAGCAAACAACAAATATAGTTAGTTTTCGTTTTTTTAACAATTTTTTCAGTTTTCACAATAGTCTAAATATTTTTCATGTTCAAAAGTTAATCTCAGGATATACATCATTTTGTCAAAAAACATCAATATCAATCTGTCTGTCATATTACTAAAATAAAGGGGAGTAAATGATGAAGACTAAAAAACCGTATCTAATAACATAAATATTGAGTAGCTATAATATTTAAATTATATTCAATTAAAAGTATTTTTATCTAATTCTAAATTAAAATATTTTTACTAAGTTATTTTATTTACATTTATCTATTGATATAATAATTTAAATATACTTATG
>KE156081.1:42564-53349 GCA_000411075.1 Sisymbrium irio
AAAATATATTGTTAATAAATTAGTTATTTTATTTCACCATTTTACTATTAATGAAATTTTAAAATTTTATTAATTATAATAGCATTTCATATAATATAACACATGACTAAAGGTTAATAGATAAATGTGCTTCTGTTTTACTAATATAATATTTTTATATTGGACATAGTTAATTATTATTTTTAAATTATATTTAAAATTTTATGCTTACGATTTCACAAGTAAAATCTTATATACTGCATTACCAATATGATCTTTCTTATTTTCAGCTTTTTATTTAAATTTTATTTCACATTCTTAAAACTGTTTTTATAATGCTTATGCAAATTCTCATTCTAGAAATTAGAAATATTTAAGATTATTAATATTTTAAGGTAATTGATATTGACTCAAATATATAATCCTCTTTTTATTTTAGTTTTATAAACTGGTTCTGGTTTTGTTCCAAAGAAGAAAAAAGAGTTATGCTTATAGTTTTCAATAAGGTCACAACATTTTACATGGGAGCCATAATTTCAAAACGTTTTCTAAAATATTAAATCTGCAGATTTTATACCAAATATTCTACATTAACCATATATATGATTTTGAAAAATAAAATAAAATAAAAGATATTATATTATGATTATTGTGTGTGTGTGTTATGTCATATACAATAGACTCAAAAAAATGGTTTATTGTATTGACTAAGTTGTGTTGACAATGGAAGGTGATAATATATTTCAAGTAAAAAAAGTTATCATAGACACTATTCTTGCCGCCGATTTGCTCAACCACATTAGGAAATATATCTCCTCACGAAAATCGTATTAATTATCGTATTGATAGACCACTTATAGCATTCTCGGAGATTGAATTGATTAGGTAATGATTCTTCAAAACTCTGGAGACTGAGTAGCCTTTTATGGTATTAATGGCATCAAAGTCTCGTTCATACATTATTATTTATGCTAGTTTTAGATCGAATACGAGTATTAAAAACCAACCTGTCTAGATGAACAAGATCATTATTGATTAATTCTTGATAACGGATGATTCAATCAGGCTCATACCAACCTTGTTGGTGAACATAAAGCTGTGTTATGGGTGGAATAAAAGGTATTGTTAAAGAGTTTAGGCACTAGAAAGTGGGAGGGCGAAGAGACAGCTGTTTGTTGGGGAAGCCCCCGATACTGATGGTGACAAAATTGGTTGGTACCAATACCACAAATAATTGTTTTGTTCCAACAAATATAAATAACAGCTGCCTTCTTTCATGTGCGTATCTTACAAAATAGGCATTGGTGTCTTCTGATATTTTATTAATGTTTAATAATTTATACCATGCATGCCGTTTTTTCTTTTTTGGGTAACTTAGAACATGCTGAAATCTATATAAGTTTTTAACAAAATATAAAATAATAATATTTTTCTCATAAAATTATCTAAATTAATAATAAAATGACACATATAAAAGTAAGTTTCTTAAATCATGAAAAGATTACAAAACAATAAACTTTACATTCTCTCTCTTATTTTTTTTTTAATTTTCATTTATTTAAATTATAAAAGTTTTTTTTAAAAACCCCTAATAATCATGGTCTTATATGGCATACTATTTATTTATTTATTTATCATCTAGATTATGGACCAAAACCTAGATTAATTTGTAAAACTTGTAATAAAAGCCAAGGTTTTCTTGGTTTTTATAAGTAAATTTAAAAATACCAAATTTTGGTGTACAATTGTTTTCGATATCCGAAACCAATCATTGATAATATTACCTTTAAAGGTAAACTAGTTCTGTTGATAAAAAAAAGAAGGTAAAATAGTTCTCTCAAATAAAGTTGAACTAGTGACTTTATTTTTTATTTATTGAACATAACTAGTGACTTTAAAAACTCCCAAATTCCATTGGAAAATCCACTTAATAAACTTTGTATAGTGTCATGGAAAATCCTAATACTGGGGTTCGTCGTTGGTGGAATTGGAACCATGGTTTGATTTACATAAAGACTTTTTTCACCACTTTTACTTGACTAGGAGACTAACACAAGTTGGTTTTATATAATTATTCTTTTAAACCAAAAAATTGAAAATCCGGTGCTATTTACAAAGTGATTCAGCTCTAATTTAGTAACCCTTTAGATTAAGCTTGAAAAGATTATGCGGTTTGTTTATTAATAGCAGTGCTTATTTATTTAAGCTAGGGAACTGCGGTCCATTATGACTGTAAAGAAATAAAATAAAATACTATAAATACGATAGAAGCGCAATAGTTTATAGATAGAATCTGAGAATCTCAAGAAGGTCAATGTCAGGGGATGACTTGGTTATGCGCATTTATGTTAACAAATCACTTTGTTTGTAGCCATCTATCATATAATAAGAATTGTGGATTCATATTGGGCATCAGGACTTTTTAATAAATATTCTCTATAAAGTATGAAATACGCAAATGTTTGTTGATTCAAAGGTATCCGCTCCATTTGTGATTTAAAGACTAGTGGTATAATAGGAAGATATAAGGTTGTAAAAAAGATAGCAATACAAAAAGATCATATGAACCATAGCTCATTCTCGATCTTTATATATATATATATATATATATTGGATGAGTTGTGCTAGCAATTGCTGTGGTGCCTCCCATGGTCGTGTAGGAGGTTTGTTTATAAATGTTATTTTCATACCTAAAATTTATAGATATCCGCATAGAGTTTAAAGATAAAATTTTGTTTGCAAACTTCATTGATGATAAAACTAATAAAAAGAAAATAGATGTTAGATTAACTTCCAATGCTCACAATAGCTAGAGATTGCCATACTTCATTTTTGCTGATTTCAATGATAATATATAAAGCTAAGTGGACCTCAAATGTTTGGGGGTTGTTTTGTTGACTTCTGATCTTTCTTGTGAAAATGTGATCTTCATTGCCTGCAGCATTCGGGAGATCCGCTCATGGAGAGCCATTCTCACGTTATATGTTGCCGACTAGGCAAAACCATCGCAAATAGGCAAATATCACATGGACAAAAATTGTTCCAAAGAATAGACAATGAGGAAGTAAAAGCATTTATGGAGAAACTCATCTCTAGCTATTGATAGGCCCATTCCTTGGGTCAAGTCTGATATAATCCTAGGGATCAGATAGCATAATACAAACAATAAATTACGTATTAAAGAAAAAGCAAACATTCTTTTGAATAGGCAATGGTAAACCCTATAAATAATGATGTGTGGATAACATCAATTCATTATGAGTTACAGAAATCTTATAGTGCTGAAGAGCAGGGTTGGAAGCAAAGAAGCATACTACCCATGTATCACTGGTTTAAGATCAAAACAGTAGACATTTCATTCCATCACCACCATGTTTAAGGATTTAATTAAAGTCATCAATCAAAGCCATCATTTGTATAATTTTTTAAGAAAAGCCACTATTTATAATCGAGTATTTGGCTGCACGTCAATAAATATACAAGAGTTAACTAATATATGATGACACTTCATTTTCTACTTATAAAAAATTAGGTTGTGTACTATCAACGCAGTTTTACTTCGTGCCAACATATGAAGATCTCGATGAATATGAATACTTCTCCAGGACTATATATAGTAAACTAAAAAAAAATCACACACAAAAGATTAAAATAAGAATAAAAAGTACTACTATTATTTTACAAATCACTGACACAAAAAGGTCACCGACACCGACAAAACTCTCAAGACTTTGGTTTTCCACCATAAGCTTGCTTGCAAATGGAAAATGGTTTCTGCGATGGAGCACACATCTTTACTTTCCCTGGACATCCCTGCAGACAATTATTCCCCAAACTTCCCATAACTTCCGTTTCCGGTTTAATAAACCTCGCCGGCGGTTTACCTGTCAAGAAGTTCCCGTCGAGGAAAAGCCTTCTCAGAGTCTTGCTCCGTTCGTATTCCGGTGGAATCACTCCGTGAAGCATGTTGTATCTTAACGACAACGAAGAAAGACTAGTGTACGCCGCGAAACTCGCCGGAGCGTAACCGGTGATTCGGTTGAATCCTAACTCCACCGCCACGAGGTCGCTTTCTCCGGCGAGTTTAGGAGGGAGGACTTCTATACCCGTGAGAGTGTTGTTTGCTAGGTCGACTTGTTGGATTGACTGTAAAAGAAAGAACCAAGCTCCAAGAGTTCCGGTGAACGAGTTCTCAGCGAGTTCAACGATTTCTAGCTGAGTTGACTCGGTGAATGATTCTTTTGAGATGGGTCCTGATAACGAGTTCGCCTTTAAAGCTAGGTCTATGAGGTTCTTGGGAAGCTTTGGGATTGTTCCGGTGAGTTTGTTGTAGCTAAGATCGATTTGTCTGAGACTCGAGAGCGAGTTCATTGACTTTGGAAGTAAGCCGGTTAGTGAGTTGTGAGAGATGTCGATGGACTCGACCGAGTTGAGATGAGTTATGGATTCGGGTAAGGAACCGTAAAACGAGTTGGACCGGAGAACAAGTGTCTTGAGGCTAAGTAGGGAAGATAAAGAAGATGGGATTTGACCGTAGAAATTGTTGTCGGCGATATCGAGCGTGATGAGTTCTGTGAGCAGAGAGATGAGCGGCGTGAGACGACCCGAATACCCGGCCGGGTCGAGAGTGAGTTGGGTCACACGTGTGGAGTCAGAGGAGCAAGTGATGCCGCACGTGAAGTGTGTTCGACGAGGTGATGCGCATGGGTCGGAGGAAGCAAAGTCCCAGCTCGCCAGACAAGACCATGGAGGGATTGAGTTTGGTTTCACGGCGGCTTTGAAGGCTTTTAAAGCTGTTACGTCGGATTCTGACGTCAGCGCATCGGTGGAGAAAAGGAAGAAGAAGAAGAAAAGGAAGAGAGGACGAAGTAAGGAAAGAGACAGAGTCATTGCTTTTGGTTTGAAGTGTTTTGTGTGAATGAATGATGTCAAGTGCTAAAAGAGTGTTGTTATCTTTATATAAAAGGCAACTCTTACGTGGTGGAGGTCGGGTTTGCCTTTTGGTCGTCTCTCTACATACGTACAAGGTCAATGCTTACGACATAAGCAAATGTTTGAACAACTAAAGAAACAGTTTGTTCTGAATATGGGTTTGGTTCTAGTGTTTCAATCGCACAATAAATCGATTTCAGTAATCTAACCGGTTTATCACTTGACCATGCAAAAGAAGATAGTCGGGACCCGAGAAGTTCGGATTTTTACTTTTACCAGTGATGCTATGAAAAGAGAGTAAATTAAAATGGCTTTAGCCAGAGAAAATAATGGATTTAGGTCTGGAACAGTTCGGTAAAAAGAAAAGGAAAGAAAAATTGTCTGAAACTGTTTGAAAAATAGTTCGTAGGAAGGGGTTAACTGTCTAACAAACATATTCTATTAGGCCAATTCTAGTTTTATTGCCACATCTTGTGATTTTTTTTTTTTGGCAAAGTAGTTTAATTATTTTTATGTTTAAGAAATTATGATTCTCGGTGTTGTTATGTTAGCGACAAAGATAGAATGAGACAAGAATCGTCTGATTACAAATACGAATACGAAATTACGAATAAAGACACTGTTCTTTGGACTAATCCAAAAAGCCTTTGTGCTTATTATTCTATGTTACAACTTACAATTTAGTAGTGTATGACTGATCATCATTCATAAACCATATTACTTCCATTACTTTATAATTCTTAGTATATGGAAAATAATTTAGAAGATTGGATAAGACCGAAATACTTGGACGTTCGAATGATTGGGAGTTTGGGACATGGTTGGAGAGCACTTACAGGAGCGGTTTCTTGTTTATTTATTTTCAGGTCCTTTATTTATTTAATTACTAAATAACTAATACGTTTTCTTTTATAATAAAACTGTTGTTTTTTTAAACTATATATTTGTGGGGATTGGACAATGAAATGTATGAAAATTCGGTAATATCAGTAGATAATATTCACTATAGATTATTCTGATTTTATTCTGATTTAGTGAAGATAATATCTAACCTTGAGAATTAATCGACTTTCACGACATATATAAAAGAATTTCATATATAGAATATAATTTTCAACTCATTTACTATTTTCAAGCTAGTTCCACGTGTAATGAATACAAAAGTAGACAAATTGGTACACAATATTAAAATCTTCTCTTCGGAAACTTTTCTGACTCAATACCATCAAATTGGATTAAAAAACTTTTTAATTTATTAATTGAATTGTTGTATTTGTTGAAAAAAATGTGGAATTTTTAATACTTCTTCTTATAAAAATATATAGTCAATAATATTTGTTAAAATATTATTTTATATTCATAGTAACAAAATATATATAAGTATATTATAACATATTTAATCACTAAATCTATAAAGTTTTCATGAATCAACTATTTAAATATATAATTTTTATTTATAATATATATTTAGCATTATATAAACTACTCCCTCTATTTTTTTATTTGATGTTTTGAATATATGCACAAGAATCAAGACATTTAACTTTTTTAGAAAAGTATTAACTAAAATATTAATTAAAAATAATTTAACTAATTAAAAATAAAAGTTTAAAATACAATTGATCAATAAAGTTAAAAATAATTACAAAAACCCAAAACATCTAGTATTTTCAAGGTGATAAACAGCCTAGTGAATTATGATCGTGTGTAAGTTGTGAAGTGTGAATGTGAAAGTAACAAGTGAATAAGATTGGATAGTGTTATAATATGTGTTGTATGATGTATCACTGTTTCTATATTTAATATATTAGTTTACTGAATTATATTGTTGTATAATGTTAATTATGTGAACATTCACCGAGTGATTCTTTATTCACCCCATTTTTTCCCTCTTTTTAGTGTGTGAAAGTGTTTTCTTGTGGTTTAAGTTAGAGAGCAAAATTTAGGGATAAAAATGAACAGGGACGAAGATTACATGAACATTGTATTACCTTAGACTAATCTGTTTTTCCTTTTCATTTCCTTATTTCATCTTTATTATACCATTTTGGACTTGCCACTTAAGATGTGATGGCGATAACTGCAAAAGCAGAGGTTAATGGTTTTAGTCATTGTCCGGAAGATTGAATGTAAGCATAGTGTTTTTCTGAAAATATGATAACATTTATATGTAAGCAAAGTGACACTCTTCAGAGTCAATTAAATCAGTTTGATATTAAAACAACGACATTAATTCATTTCTACTTTAATCAGAGCCAATGACCTCTCGTCTGAGATCGAGAGAGAAAATTCTGGGAATTGCTATGCTACATGATTCAGTTGACTATCACTTTTACGAATATTTGTTCTTCTTTTACTAGAATTTTTTTTTTTCATTTTCAATCTCACAGTGAAAAGGTTCCCTCTCTTTTTATTTTGTAGTCTTTCTGTTTTTTGATAGAATTGTTGCTGCGTTTTCGGTGAGTTATGGCTAGATTTTTCCGATCCGTTTAAGAGTAAAAAATATTTGAGCTAGAATAATAATAACTAGCCAAATACCAAAAACATAGAAATAGCATGTAAGAAAAAAAAACGAACATACAGTTGGAGAGATCTTTCAGCACAATCTTATTAAACATAGAAAATGATTTGATATTTTCGAAATATTGGAAAATAACATATATATAGGAAGATATATCTTCTTTAAAAAGAAAATTTAATTGATAAATCATGAATGAAAACTATCGAAAAAGATGAACAATCTCTAAAATGATAAAACAATTAAAGAGATTATTGGTTGGGCTGTAGGAGCTATCTACAGTTTCAATTTTTATGAATAACTTTTACAATTACCAATCATACTTTATATTGACTTTTAAAGTTAAAATCCAAAAACAAAGTTGAAAGAAACCTTATTTACTAAAACCTTATTGTTAAGACTATAGAAAAAAAATATATAGCTGTAGGAATTTCTTTCCATATTTTCTTTCTAACACAACAACCAAAACATCGAGACATCCTTTTGCTATCCGTTGGCAAGCATCACCTCCTCGTTCATTCCCTCCTGTTTTCCCCGTTCTTTTTTCTTTCTTTATGATGCCTTCATTTTGGTTTTGCTTTCTTGATCTTTGCCAATAATGCTCATGGAGCTCCAGTTGTACCAGGAGCAGCCTATTTCATCTACTATTGACGGGATCTACCACAAATGTACCCTGGAAAGACATCCGCAACCTCCTCCTGTCACTTAAGACACGCCTATTCAAAACCTTTCTCAGGTAAAACCCAAAAACCTTTTGCTGTTATCACCATCTGCTGCCATCGTGCTTCACCAGGTTTTGATAAAAGGTTTGCTGCTTATTCTGCCGCATGGCAGTTATAAAGATTTATGCATTGTTAAACTTTATCAGCTTTGGCCGCTTTGCCGCAAGCCCGTATTGCGTTACTGTCAAGCCCCATCTCCATTGGATGATTTGCCGGTCCGATGTACCATGGTTTTGTCTGCATTGCCGCAAGTTCATATCAGCCTCGGAGGATACTCAAAACCCTAGTTTTGCATTAACCAATATAATGGGTATGGCCAATAACATATTGAAGTGGACTTTGCTCCATTATGTTATTGAAGTGGGTTTCGCTCCAATATATTATTAAAATTGGTTTCACCCTAATATATTGCCCTCCAATATCCAACCTATCGACTTTCAACCCAACACATCCTAGATTTTCCTTACTGGCCCATGTGCCTCATATGTCGATGGCTAGAGACATGACATGTATTTTTCCAGATGATGGCTCAAGACCCCTGGTTACTATTTCAGCTGTCCCTATATTTATCCTACCTGTTAATATAAGGGGCTTTGTCCTCAATGGAGTTTTTGTTAAAACTCTTGTTCTAAGTTCCTCTGCTAAAGAGGAAACACCCTTATGTTTGTAATGTGTCCTACAAAGCTTTGCACTAATGGCCATGACTCTTGTCATGAGAGCGATATTTTACATCTGGTTGGTCTTGGGTCTAAAGAAAGCTGATTCCAAATATATCTCTCTCCCAATTTCAGCAATGCAAATTCTCAGGGATTGGGATTCACTTACCAATTTCTTAGTGTTTGGTGTTATGTACTCAGTTTTGGACAACTTCTCAACATCATCGAACGTGTTTTCGGTTTCTAGTAAAATTATCCTGCTAACTAGCTCAAAAGAAGACACAACCAAAATTATAATTCCTCTGAACTTATCATTTTGTTTTATTATTGTTGTTCTAGGCATGTTGTGGTTGTACTTTCGAATCCAACTTTATTGGTATGGAAAAAATTTTCCTCGATGGAGTATAACTGGTTTTGAATTTATAAAAAATATCATTTTGAAGAAAATAAATAAAATTTTTATTATATTTATTTTTTATTTACAATTACAAAAGATATAATTATCGAAATCTATTTACAAATTAAATTCTTCAACAAAATAATTTACAGTTAAAAATCAATTAATTATCCAGTAAATTTATAGTTAATAATGTTTGTATTCGTTTAAGTTAAATAATAAATAAAATAGAATATATAATTAAATAATTAGACCAATAAGATTGTATTTCAATTAAATGACTTTTTTGAAAAGATTTGACCAACTTCATTTACCTTATTTAGAAAACAAATCTACATACGATGCTTTTAACCAATAATTTGCTAAAAAATAAAATAAATTGTAATGTAGTTAACTTGAAACACAATACATAATGCTTTAAACTTTTGTGAATGCATTCAAAAGAAGAAAACCTTTTGCATATAGTAGAGTTAAGGGTACACATATTATTTTATTCTTAGAAAACTAGTTTTACTGAAGGTACACATGTGATTTTACAGAGAAAAATATAAAAAATAACAAGGACGTTTTAATTATAAATATGCAAGTAAAGCCAATTTCTTTTCATAATAAGAGAAAATTTTCAAACTTAGATATTAAATTTATTACCTAAAATCTGTTTACTCTATTTAGATTAGTATTTTAATGAATATTATTGTTTTGACCTCAAATAGGCAATTAATTAATTTAGTCAAATTTAAAATCTATGTTTTTATTTAAGTAAGAATAAATAATCTTACTTTTTGCTGGATGTGTATATAAGAAAATGTCTATAAGAATAATACGTACAAAGAACAAGATAACAAAAAACCACAATAAATACAAATAATCTTTTACTAGTTTTTACATTATGAGGTCTGCTACTTTGTTTATAACTTCTTGTGTTCTCATATTCTTCGCGATACAAAATGTTAAAGGTGATATACGTATATATATTTTTAGAAAAAATATAAATTATTCATGTGATATTGAAATATCGATTTGAGTTTATGAAAAAAAATTGTAGTATCTTTCATAATTAACTTTTTGTATCTATAATTTTATACAACATCTAATATTTTGTGGATTATCTAAACAGTGGAGGGAACATACCGGGCGGATAAAGTTGTTTACTATTTTCCGAAATCAGTATGCGGTCCTAATGGAGCTCAACAATGTGTAAGCGAAATTTACAATGATTACTATCCTCGTTGCAATTGTAAAAATGGAGATCATGGACATTATTGTACATGTTTTCATGTATAATTTTCTTTGATTTGACTAATTGCATCTCGATATATAACTAAAATATATTTAATAAAATCTATATATTAATCCATGTTGAGGGTAAAAAATAATGGGAGAGTTGGATTAATATTCCTAAAACTTTTTGTAATTTGAAAACTAACCTATCTAACTAAAAGTTTGAAAACTAATTTTTTTCTTAGGTAAAAAGACATAAATACCCATTATTAATTATGAGATAAAATTTTATTTAAAATATAATATTTTAAAATATCTAAGAACTCACGAAAGTTTTAGAATTTTTTTACGTTAATTTTT
>KE156081.1:61315-71649 GCA_000411075.1 Sisymbrium irio
AAGAATCCTAGATGAGCAAAATACCTATCTGTAAACGAATTTGATTTAGGGATTTTGTGAACAGATCGAACCTGGAATTATTGCATGTTTAGACTTTAGAACTCGCAAAGAAATTTGGTTTTCTAGGTTGTTAGACATAGATAGTTTTCGCAGCGACAGCTGGTTCACTTTATCATTGTGTTTCGAGTTCTAGAACATTAGAAGAATCCTGATTAGCTTGCATTCATGATTTCCTGAGATTACCCTGAGCCTGATGTTTTCTCCATCTGATCTTACAAACCGATTTATTGCTTTTCTGTCTTTTAATTACTATCATTCTTGTTTAGCTTAATTCGAAAGCCTAATAGTCTATTGTGTGATTCTTAAATCTCTGTGGAATTCAACCCCTAAGTACTGCAATCGATCTCTTAATTGAGAGAGTAGCTCTAGGGATTATATTGAGCTTATCAATTTTGGCGCCGTTGCCGGGGAACGAACCCGGGTCACCCGCGTGACAGGCGAGAATACTTACCACTATACTACAATGACCAAAATTGAGGTAGTTACCAATATACCACTATACCGCGTAAAACCAAATTTCTTTGCGAGTTCTAAAGTCTAAACATGCAATAATTCCAGGTTCGATCTGTTCAAAAAATCCCTAAATCAATTTCTAAGGAGAATGAAAGTAAGGCTATATTCTCCAAGTTCACTCATGACTAACCAAGCAAGTTTAAGGCCAAAATGAACATAATAGAGAACTTAGTTTTGTGAGAAATGAAGCTGGGTTATAGCTATTGTCTCGATTTACATTAAAATTTGGGTGGTTCAAGACATCATGTTCACCTCCCAGCCAAATAAACCCGACATATATTAACAATGAGTAGTTCAAAGCTGGGAAATGCTACTTACTCAGACACTGTCAATTTCACATATATTCTCAGAAAGTCAGTCAGTCTAGGTAGTCTAGTCAGTAAAATATATCGAGTCTGCTTAGTCTTTGTATGTTTAGAATAATTTTTATTTATGTGGGGGATTGTTGGACTTTCATAATAGGTCAACTGGACTCATACGAATTTAAGTGTGATGAATAGAATCTGAGCTTAAGTAAAAGCCTCAAATTTAAATGAGAAGAAGGGAAATTGTCCCACATCAGAAATAAGGGAGAAAAACCTTATGTTTATATAAGCTTGTACACTTGTCTAAGTTTACAAGGTGGAGGAGAAAAAGGAGACCCCCGCACGCGCACGCGCGCGCTGTCGCCAGCCGGCCGGTTGGGCTGGACTGTGTTGGGCCTGGACTTTGAGCTCTGGGAATGTGGGCTTTGCCCACAACAAGATATATTCTTTTTGGGCCAAATTTCTATACGAACTTTTTGGTTCATTCCCTGAAAAACAACATGCAGTTCGTCTTAAAACGACACGCCAAACGAATTTTGAATGAATAAAAAAAACTGAGTCTCGCGGAGAAAATTTCTCAACAGCCTAACAGCTCAACCTCCCAAGATTTTTGCCACGTGCTGCTCCTTCTGCGGATTGAAGCTCTCATCTTTCAGCTATAAATAACGCCTCATCTCTTCTCAGTTTCTTCACTCAGTTTATGAAACACAAAACCAACTTTCTCTCTCTTTCGTCTTTAGTCTTTCAGAGAAGTCTCGCCTCATGTTTATCTTTATTTACATTACTGCTATTATTGTCTCGCTTTACTGTTTTTCTTAAATTCCCGTTTAATATCGTTTCATACTGCTATTATTTACTGATACTTTCTGCTTTTATTTATAATATTGTGATCGCTTATTATTGTTCCTGTCGTTTATATTACTTATTAAAATCGCATGTCGCTTAATCTGTTTTAGTACACTTACACCTTTGTGGTTGTTGCAATATTTTTGGATAATAGACGCCAAAGAAAATATTTGAGTTTAGGCATAATATCCATTTTCCAGAGTTGAGTCTTCAAATCTGATCACCATGGGGCCGTGAAAGTGAAGATGTTGTGGATATTGGCATTGTTGTGATAAAAAAATATTTGTTGAACCAAGGAAATATCTGTTGGTGTTAAAACAGTCTATAATTTATAAAGGTTACACGGTTTTACATTGTTTCTTTTCTTAATGAGCGAAGAGACCAACATGTCTTCACCCGTACCCAAGAACTTAGCCCAACTGAAGACAGTATCAGGGAGCCAATTTTCCTTGAAAATTCGTGTGGAAGAACCGTCACCAATAAGATAATGGATACCATGTTTCAGAAGCTCTAAATCCTCCAAAACTGAACTCCAACCATACTATTGTGATCTGCAACTTTTAGCTTCTAAAATGGTTGCGTCCTTATAATATCTAGCTTTCATTAGTCTTGCAGAAATGAGGTCGGATTAATCAGCAACGGTCAAGCTTGCTTGGCAAATATAGCATCATTAAACAAAGCAATGTCTCTAAAGCCAATACCACCGTCTTGTTTTGAAAATTTTAGTCTTTTCCAAGAAATCTATGGAAAACCCCTTGTTTTATCACATTTTCTCACCAGAGACACATCAGATTTATATTTATTTTCTCTGTAATTTGTACCAGTAATTTAAAACAAGTCATTGAAAAAACTGGCATAACTATAACTACAGACTTGATCATAATCTCCTTCACAGCTTGCGATAGATACAGTGCACTCCAGCCTGAAGTTCGTTGTTAAACTGTAGAAACAATAGACTGAAACAGCTCTTTCTTCTTTCTGCCAAATGTTATAATTACTTAATTGTGAATATAATTTTAAGTTATAAAAGTATAGCTATAAAAGTAATTACAAAAATATTAAATTATGTAGTTAGATATTAATATTTTAATTACATAATATTAGAAAACCAATTGTAAATCTACATTCACATAGTTATTGTTTTACTTTTTATATGTACTTTTGTCTTTTCTAACAAGTTGATATCATTATATTACTTAAAAAATAAAGTAATATAAAGTATAATTTGGTTATAAATTATTTTTCTTTGTTAAATACTTAATTTTGTCACATATTACCTTACACATTATAACCCAAAAAGGTAATATTGAAATAATAAAAATGTTCATTTTATTAGATGTACTTAATACAAATTTTAAGGATAATTTTGACATTATATTCTGATTTAGTCAAACTTGGCATGAAACAAATTCAAAAGTTAAAAAGAAAATATTAATATTCTGAAGTTTCACGTTAGAATTGATATTTTTGATTTTTTTCCTTTTATTTCTAAAATATTTATTTTTTTGTTTTGCTTAGTTCTTAAAGAAATCTTAAATCTATCATTTAAACCAAAAAAGGAAAAATTCTGGTATATAGAAATTATATATTTCCATTACGAAATCCTTTATTGGAGATAAATGAAGTTGTAGTTGTCCAAAAATGGAAATTACGTATCCTGATTAGATTGGTTATTTCTCGTCCTTAACCCATCCCTCTCACTATATATATAGCGAGCCTCATAACCCTCAACGAAAACATCATTAACAAAGCAAAGTCACAAAAACTAAACGAAGCACAAGCACGTAAGAAGAAAAACGATGGCTGTCTCTGGTTCACAAAAGAAGCTGCTCCTACTCGTCCTGGCTTTTGCATGTCTCTCCTCATCATGTGCAGAGGCGTGGAGCTGGAGTTGGAGCAACGGGTCGGGTTGGGGCTGGGGATCCGACGGCTCAAGCAGCTCGAGCTCAGGTCCTGGTTCAAATTCCGGCGGTTCAAGTTGGGGTTGGGGCTCGAACCCTGGTTGGACATCCCATGGATCAGACAACTCGGGCTCAGGTTCAGGTTCAAACTCTGATGGTTCTGGTTGGGGTTGGGGTTGGGGGTGGGGAGCCGATGGGTCGAGCAGCTCGGGCTCAGGTTCGGGTACCAATCCTGATGGTTCAAGGTGGAGCTGGAACTGGAATCCTAGGTCAGGATGGAGTTGGAGTTGGGGCTCAGTTTCTGACAGTGACGCGCTAAGCAGTTCAGCCTCTCTCTCGGATAGTGAAGCACCTTCAAGCTCAGACTTCATCAGTGAAGCGCCAAGCGGTTCAGCCTCTCTCTCGGATAGTGAAGCACCTTCAAGCTCAGTCTCCATCAGTGATGCGCCAAGAAACATCGTCGTGGGAGGATCCGATGGATGGACAAAAGGGTTGAACTACAAAGAGTGGGCGTCCAAGAATGCTCCGTTCTATATAGACGATGTTCTTGGTGAGTAAATTGGTTTCATTTTATATAGTTTTATGTCCTCTGTTACATAACTTTAATTCGTACTAATGAATATGTTTTTTGTGGTGCAGTTTTCAAGTACGACAAATATGCCAAACGCAGGAATAATGTGTATTTGTTCCAAGATCCATGGAGTTACATGAACTGCGACATCAAGAATGCAAAGAAGATTGCTTTGACGACTAAAGGATCAGAAGAAAGCTTCAAGCTTACACTCGACAAACTTCAGCCTTACTTCTTTGCCTCTGGCGAGCATGATGGTGATTATTGCAGCAACCATAACATGAAGTTCACCGTCTTCCCTATTCCTCACCGTTCTGACTAGAATCCATTAGCTTCTTTATATCTGAGTTAGGGCTTTGGATTAGAAATTTTTTTTCTCTTGCTTTTTACTGAAAGAGCTAAATATTTCAATATGTGAAAGAGAAAGACAAGTTTAAGAAACACACAGGCATGATGTCATGTAATAGATTACATCAACCAAAGTTGCAAGCTGTTAGTATAATGATTCAGCGTTTTGGATGGTATTTTCCTCCTGCTATTAGGATTTTTATTGGTTTTGTTTTGGATGTGAGATTTGATCCACATTTATTTTTTAGCTATATGTGAATTCTGTGAAAGACGTTTACACTTCTCCCATTAATTTATCTAATCAGCAAAATACTATAGTTACAATTTCAATTATTGAAAAAGTTAAGCTTTATGATGAATATTTGCAAAATAAAATAAACTTATGCAATCCAATTACTTTTGTGTGTGTTTATAAATGTAATAGTTGAAAATATATATTTGTTAAATATTAAACTATAAGAAAAAATTAATAGAAATTGATCTAGCTTTTTTAATAATGAAACTTCAAATTGAAATAGCCGTATACAAATGAAAGAATGATATACCCACTAGCGAATAAGAAAACTAAAAAAATATGAAAAGAAAAAATTAAAGAATGTAAACTATTTGATTTGAGTGTAAATGTGCTTTTTCTAATTATTCCATTCCAACAAAAGTCAATCAACTATACACTTAAATTAATTAATTTCACATGACAACGTACCCCTTCTCTTTTTCATAATAAGTACGCGGTGTCCACCCATGAGTCCAAGACCATAATATTCCTCTTTTTAATTGTTAAACCTATTTAAAACTTCTATGTTACATATTAGTATTGATTTATATTTAGATTTTAGTCTAAAACTGACAAAAAATAAAAAAGTTCGTACCGTAACCAAACCTAAAAATTTTCATAATCGTGTCCAATGACAAAATCTTTTCTTCTATGAAAAGTAATTAATTTGGACCCCCACCGACACCGTTGACAAGAGACTCGTTGGAGGAGATGTTTAAAAGTCCACAGTTGCTTATAGCATCATTATTGGGGGTATTTACAAGAATTTCTTATAAATATCTTACTCATCATAGTTTCAAAGAAGTTTCCCACATTTTTCTTCACTAAAAAGTTTTATTTTCTCCCTCTTTTTGATTGAAATTAATCGAGAGTTTCAGTCACTCTTATGGTTATGATTTTCGTTTTCTTCTGAAAGTCAAATACCCATTGCATATAAAGGGGTATTATTACCTCTTTTTGGTTTCTGATTTAGTTCTCTAATTTGTTTACGTAAAGAAACGACCGAGTTGACTTCAATATTCTTGTACCTGCAGACTGAGCAGAGGAAGAAATTACATATATACATGAATCATCAAAGGAGTAACTTAGTGAGGTGCCTTTCTTGAATATTATTGTTGAATTAGTTTAAAAATAGCCTTGTTCCAGAATTTGTTGTTTTATTGATATCTTGTTGGTTTATACAGGTTTGATATTAAGAATCCAGAGAAATCTTCAACCTTTCTATTTGTAAATGGGAATTTCAAGAGTATTAGACGAGGCTTAAAGAAGGTTTACAGGAACACAAAAACACTTGAATACTGGAGGAAGACTCTGTTGTTCGTTTGCGTTGTTGCTTTAGCTATTGATCCTTTGTTCTTCTTTATCCCTGTGATTGATTCCCATAGATTCTGCTTTACTTTGGACAAAAGACTTGGAACAGCAGTGTGTGTTCTTCGTACTTTAATTGACATTTTCTATGTGATTCACATCATTTTTAATATCATAACCGTGCTCATTTCTCCTCGTTCTCAAGTCTCTTTGAGAGGCGAGATAGTCGTGCATTCTAAGTCTATACGGAAGAGACGTATCTACTTTTACGTCATTGTTGACATTATTTCTGTTCTTCCTATCCCTCAGGTGTTGTTCTCTTTCTTTCATACATTACTACAGCTTTAGCGGAAAGAAAAAATAGAATTATTATTTATAGAGATGTGCAATGCAAAATTGTGCAGGTGGTGGTTCTTGCTATTTTGCCAAAACAGGAACATAGTGTCTCACTGGTGACGAAGGAGATGCTGAAATGGGTTATGTTATGTCAATATATACCTAGAAGCATCCGTATCTATCCAATTTTCAAAGAAGTGACAAGAGCTTCTGGTACAGTAGCTGAAAGGAAGTGGGTTGGAGCTACTTTAAACCTTTTCCTCTTTATGCTTCCAAGTCATGTAAGTCTTTCCTCCTAGCTCCCACTGGCTATATTGTTCGACACAACTACCGTTGTTGGAGTTATATGATCATCTTGCAGGTGATTGGCGCTTTCTGGTACTTAGGTGCGATAGAAAAGAAAGATAGATGTTGGCGTAAGGCTTGTGCTAATGCACTTGGATGTAACCTCACTAATATCTATTGTGCACGAGGTGGTGGAGACAACAGTCGTTTTCTGAACACTTCATGTTCATTAATCGACCCTAACCAAATCACAAACTCCACGGTCTTCAACTTTGGTATGTACATTGATGCATTGAAGTCTGAGGTGGTAGAGTCCAGGGATTTTCCAAGGAAGTTTTTCTACTGCTTTTGGTGGGGTCTCCGAAATCTTAGGTTAGTATATCTAACCGTAAAGACAAATCCACCCGTCCGGATTGTCTGAAGATCATAGCTTAACCCAATCTTTAACGATTATAGTGCTTTGGGTCAAAACCTGGTTACGAGCAACGGTGTAGGGGAGATCATTTTTGCTATCATCATATGTGTTTCTGGTCTACTCTTATTTGCTGTGCTCATTGGTAACGTTCAGGTAATTCTCATACCTCAGAAACTAGGTTTTGATCTCGTACAACTGATTCATAGAAGATATTTTTGGTGATTTACAGAAGTACTTGCAGTCAACTACTATTAGAGTAGATGAAATGGAGGAGAAAAAAAGAGACACAGAAAAATGGATGTCCTATAGGATGCTACCAGATTATCTTAAAGACCGCATTAGGAGATACGAAGATTACAAATGGCGAGAAACTAGAGGCATCGAAGAGGAAGCTCTTCTTCGCAGCCTTCCAAAAGACCTCCGACTTGAAACCAAACGCCACCTTTACCTGAAAATGTTAAGCCGTGTAAGCAGTAAACTCCCCCTGTACCTCTGAGGTTCACCTAGATATAGTAGTTAACTTGTAGCTCTTTTATTTGGTCAGGTTTCTTGGCTCAACATGATGAATGATGGTTGGCTACTAGAGGCATTGTGCGACCGGGTGAAGTCTGTGTTCTATTCGGCAAACAGCTGCATAGTGAGAGAAGGTGACCCAATTGAGGAAATGCTGATTGTCACGAAAGGTAAACTGAAAAGTACAACAGAGTCGCAAGGAATAGGTGACGACTACAATTGTTCTTACCTTGGAGAAGGTGATATATGTGGAGAACTTCTCTTCTGGATGCTTGCTCCATATCCTTCGTCTCGCCTACCCACCTCAAACAAAACCATAATGACACTTACTGATGTCGAAGGCTTCATCCTCTTGCCTGAGGATGTCAAGTTTGTAGCTTCTCATGTCAATCGCGTTCAAAGCATGAGACTCAAACACATGTTCAGGCAAGGCTTAGAAACCAAAGTAGTAGTTGAGAGTTTTTTAATAACTCAAACATATCACACGACCTCAAGTTTTTGTTTCCTTTTTTTTCTTCCAGATACTATTCAGTGGAATGGCGATCATGGGCAGCATGCTTTATACAAGCAGCATGGAGGAAACATTGCAAAAAGAAGCTTTGTAAGATCTTATGCGCTAAAAGAGAAAATCAGGAAACTCCAAAAAGCACACAGCTCAGTCTTGGAGCAACTCTCTATGTGTCACGATTTGTGTCCAGAAATCTCCAAAATCAACGGGAAAATACATCACATTTTTCCAACTCTCCACATATGTCACCTCTTGTACCTCAAAAACCAGTGGATCCGGTGTTTTCAAAGGATGGAGCATAGTGTATGAAGGTAAATAATTACTAAGATATAGAAGGAAAAGGAAAACTCCTTGTTTCTTTTATTTCATGTCACTAGTTTTTATGTAAGCCCTTGCAACTATCTAGCTAGTGTCAGTGATGGGGTAGGATAGAATACAAGTACACTAAACTTAAAAGAAATACATTTAAGGCATAATCTATTAGTGTATATTGTAATTATCTCATATATTGTTTGTATTTATCTTAGTGATTATTTGTTACATATATTTATGATGTTTATTGTTAACATAAGATATACGTCTTCATTTCAATTTTTTGTTGGTTTTATAGCCTATTTAAAAAAAAATATTTATGTTCTCAGATTTTAAAATTAGATTTAACTTTATTTTAAAATAAAAGTAGAATTTACTATAAGGCAACTTCACTATATAAATAAAAAATTATTAATTCATATCACTCACCATAATTATTATATATTTGTTATATATATATATATATATATATCTTCAATTACTATAAGTTTTATTATATTTAAATATAATCAAAAAATTTCTTTGTTATTTTCTAAAATAACTCAACATTAAAATAATTTATTTGTATTAATACCAATTAGTAACAAAGTTACGGTAATAAAAAAAATGTTCATTTTAATAAAGAAAATTAACAATAATATAGAATAAAATAAATAATCAAAATCTTAAGAAAATAAACATTTAGTAATTATATTTATGTCTACCCATATCAATTTAGTAATAAATTCAGTTATAAATAATATATCTTAATATAATATTCAATCAATATTGTGAAAACTATTGATTTAACAAAGTTAGCCCGTGCATATGATTTAATTATTTTCTTAATATAAAATTTTAAAATATTTTGATTTTTGATTGGTATAATTAAATTTTAATTTTTAGTATAGTTCGTGAACTATATATTCAATCATTATATAATTTTTTTATTCTATATCAATTTCACTAATCATGTTTTAAAAAAGATCATTTTGTAATCTTTAATATTTTTATTTTTATGGCATTATTTAGTTTAACTTATTTTTTGAAGTATTTTAAATTTATATGAAAAATGAAAACAAAATCATATGTTTTGATAGACGATATTTCGTTGGTGGTAATCTGGCTATTGAAAATGTGCTAATCAATTACTATTTTTTATTAACTATTATAATTAATCATTTTCATAAATGTGTAATAGAAAATTGATTAATCACGTTAAATAATTTTTTATAAGATGATTAAAAAATATTTATAAAAAACTATAATCATAATTATTTATATATATCATATAATTTCAAAATCATGTTTAATCAAATATATATGAATCTAAATTATATCTAATAAATTATTTGAACCGAGTGTATTGAAAGGTCCAGTCTAGTTCAACGGTTTGTTCATTTGTTTGGCTTGTTTTTGAAAAACAGTTTTTGGTTCAATTCCAAAAGAAAAAGAAACTTTGATTTTAAAAATTGAACATACACCAAAAAAAATATATAAAAAATCCAACCTATCTCAACGATTTGGTCATTTGTTTGGTCCAGTTCCGAATTTTTTTTTTATTTGATAAAAAATTGAACAGACACCAAAAAATGCATAAAATTTTCAATCTATCTCAACGATTTGTATCATTTGTTTGAACGGTTTAGAAAAACATTTGTTTGGTTCAGTTCCGAAAAAAACAAGTTGGTTAGTGAGTATAACGAAACAAGCTAAAAAAAAGACATACAGTATCAAAATACATTTCTTCTACAACATTTCATCAGTGAGTATAACTCCAAACAAGCAAAGACATAAAACACCATAACAAAATGACAACAACGGGAATGAATTTGCAAACAGAAAAGCAAAAACCAACAA
>KE156083.1:14773-28592 GCA_000411075.1 Sisymbrium irio
AAAGTAAAGTAAAACTTATCTTCACGAATGTATTTGGCCAGAAATCAACGAGATCTACATAGCACCCGTATTGTTTTGTGTTGATGGAGACGCAGTCAAAGATGTGGGCAACTATTTACGTTTCATGCACACCAATACAAAATCAAATAAATTTTTTTTTTTATGATGATTAAACGAATACAAAATCAAATAACCAAATCAAACCAACAAAGACAGCGTCTCTTATAAATTTCAGTAACATGAAAGTATATGTAAAATTGAGGCAGAATCACTTATATCTTTTATAACCATTGCTTAGCAAAAAATCTTTTAGAACCATTGTTTTAGAGATGATGATAGTATTGAAAACACGGAGATGTCTCCAAACTGATCAAGATGGGAGTCGTGGAGAGATTGGAAACGGTGCGATGGGAATCAAAAGGGAACGACATCGGGGAGATAATATTGATTAGTTTTTCTTTTTCTTTTGCTAGGATAACCGGTTTTAGTAGATTCTTTTTTCTTTTTCTAAATTTAATTCAGTAGTAAAATTTTGTACTGATAACATGTTGTGAATAAAAAAAAGAAAAGAAATAATTTGTTTATATTTTATTGATAATCAATAGTTTATATAAGAATACAAGTACTTGAGAAATAAATAAAGATATATACAAATCATATCTAAATATATCATTTCATCTTCTTCTGATCGACAGATTTGACCTCTGGTGAGAGTTTCCGGTATATCCGTCAAACCTTGGTTTAGTGATATCCATATAATATTCTATAATATTCATGAAAATAATAAACTTATTTTTTATGGATAAAAATATAATTTGGTTTGATAATATTATACGATGAAGTATGTAAAATATTTATTTAACATATATAAAATAATATTTTTATTTTGTATATTATAATCATTTTTATCTCAATTCATACGCAAGCAGCATTGTAAAATAAAATAAGGTATCTATATTATATTTATAAACAAATCATATGTATTTATAAATAAAAATAGTTCTATTTAAAGACATATAAAAAGTATATATATATATAACACAATCAAATAGAATGCATCATTTGTTCTATACTATTTCCATTTTATCTAGTACATACAACATGATTCTAAGCCACAATTTCTCAGATGAATGACTCAATGCCAAGAATACTACCTTTTACATAAGGTAAAAGGTCTTGTACATGACTCAGTTTGGTAAAACTGATAATGTTGATCGTGAAGCTATATAATTAAAAGAAGGTTTGAAGAGGATACTAGATTTGGTGGTGACACGAGAAGCGATTTGGCGGCGACTTCAACTCTGCAACTCACGACGGCAATCTGAAAGATCTTAAGCTTCAGATCCACAGATCACTTTCATTGAAGGATCTAAAAAAGCTTTTTTCAATTCGTGTCCCTTCTGCTTTCACTGGATAAGACCCAATTGATTCCAAAGTCAAAATCTTGTGACGATCTTTTGACGAAACAGGTTCTGCAACTAGAGCGACTCCTTCCTTTGAAGGCTCTGCTACTGAAACACTTATGTTTCATATCTGATTCTCCCTCAATCGCCTTCCAAATTCACGATCTAATTTTTCCATCATCTTTATGGCGGACTCCAAAGGAAAATGTATACTTATTGAAGAAGAAGATGACGAGCCAATCCAATTACCAGAACAAGATAACTCTCAACTCATCCAGGAGTATGGCTTGTCCCTTATTATCAAGGTGTTAAATAAAAAAAAAAAACAGGATGTGGAAAAGCTATTCGGCTTTATGCCCCAACATTGGGGGGTGGAGGATCGTATTTCTGCTAATGATTTGGGATACGGCAGATTTCTCTTCAATTTTGCGTCGGAAAAAGATCTCCAAACAGTCCTTGATTTGGGACCGTTTCACTACAACTTTTGTATGTTTTTGTTTGTACGATGGGAACCGGTAGTTCATGATGATTATCCATGGAACATATACTTCTGGGTTCAGCTAATAGGAATTCCTTTACATCTCTGGACGGAACTAAATCTACGGAGTATCGGAGACAAGCTAGGAAAAGTTCACAAAGTGGAAGTTGAAGAAGGACGTCTATTTATCACCGTTGACAGCCGTAAGCCTTTGAAATTCACACGGAAGATACGCTGCCAATCTGGTGATGAAGCAACCATCCAAATCAAATACGAGCGGTTATTCAAGTCGTGTTCATACTGTGGTTTAATGACAAATGAGGTGACGTCATGTCCAAAGAAAGAGGCTGAAGCAAATATCTCCCGACAAAATTCCAGAATAGGGATCTTTTCACGTATCCAGACGGGCCTTAAACCCGGATCTCAACAAGCTATTCGTGAAGATCCTTTACGTACTTCCCCACGATGCACTCTACAAGAGACTATTAGACAAACGGTTAACTATATAGAAGACCGTTCTGACAAAAGAAGAGTTTACTCACCTGATGAAAGAGAGCATCACAACGATCTTGTATGGCGATCCAGTTATTCCTTGCGTGAAAGTAGAGAACAAGACTCCTACCATAGAACATCCCGACAGCAGAAAGATTACCCTTACCGTCGTAAGGAGAGAAATGAAAGACGTCCTTCTTTTGAATACAGGCCAAAAATCAGAGAAGACGGACATGATCAACGTGTCTCAGTCTCACAGGAACGCAACTCGACCACTGATCTATATAACCGAAACGAAAATGCAAGAGATACACAAGTATCAAAGGAAACACAAGAGGATATAACTACACAGGCTAAAGAAAAGGATACAACAAACCTCGTGATAGCTAATGTGGAGAAACCATCCCATATGGAAGGTGATCACATTAAGATTCCACCGGTGGGGGCACAAATACTTGGAGCACTCAATGAGGAGACGGCTGAGGATAATATAGATGATGATGATTTGTTAGGAGATGAATTGGATGAAAATGAGAACATGGATGAAGATCCACGAGTTGAGTCCATGGAAATCCAAGGGAGCAAGCAGATAGATGTCAAAGATAAACCTGATACCTCACATGAGGTCAGTCTCAACGAAAGTATTAAAGAGATCAAAGCGAATGCAAGACCTAAGGCTAATAAGAGTGGAACGGGAACAACTTCAAAACCGCCAGGACAAAAGAGAGTAAACAAGAACACTTTCCCTGCAGGCCCATTCAGCAGAAAAGCAGAGGTTCTCCATCGAGGATCTCCGAGGAAACGTGCAGCCGCTGTGGCCGGTATTCCAATGCGGTGGTTTAGCTTTAATTTTTATGGATTTTTTTTTCAAGTTAATGTTTTATTTTCGAACAATCGTGTTATCGATGTAGAAGCAGTTATTGATGGAATAAAAGTCTTCATGTCTTTTGTTTACGGAGACCCTGTACCTGATCGTTGCGAGACAGTGTGGGATAATTTATCACACTTTGCAGAAACTCGGATTGTCCCTTGGTTTATGATTGGAGATTTTAATGAGATTACATGGCATCTTAAGAAACAAGGAGGTCGGGTAAGATCAGACATATCTTTCCTCCCTTTCACACAAATGATCAGTGATTGCTGAATGCTAGAGTTTCCTTTCTCTGGGAATTCAATGTCATGGGTTGGAAAACGAGGCCGTGCACATGTGCGATGCCGACTAGACCGAGCTCTAGGCAATGAGGATTGGCATGATCTATTTCCTCATTCTAATACTCTTATTTGCGTATATGGGGATCGGACCATAGACCCATATTAGCGAACATCCTCTCGAAAACTATTCGGAAAAAACGGAATTTACGCTTTGATAGACGATGGTTAGATCATGAAGACCTATAGGAGGTGATTAGTTCAAGCTGGCACTCACAGGATATCACACCTAATGCGGATATTATAGCAAAAATTGCAAACTGTCAAAAGGCTCTTGGCCAGTGGCATAGACAAAACAATCTCAACTCGGAGAAGAGAGTAACATAACTCAAAGAAAAGTTAGATGCTTTATACTCAGATGATCAAGCCACTACAGAGGATATAGAGGCAGCTACAAAGGAACTACATGAAGCACTTAAAGCAGAAGAGCTTTTTTGGAAACATAAAAGTAGGATCTTATGGCTATTAGAAGGAAATCAAAATTCCAAGTTCTTCCATGCTGTTACCAAACAAAGGCGAAACAGAATTACATCACTGATTGATGATCAGGGACAACAAGCAGACACAGAGGAAGAAATTGTTGCCATTGCCACAAGTTATTTCCGGAATCTTTTCACAACTTCGAATCCATCTGATATGGAACAGGCAACAGCACAAGTAAAAGATACTATTACTCCTGCGATGAATGAAGCTTTAACGTGACAAGTCACTAAAGATGAAATTAAGACTGCGCTTTATACGATGCATCCCGAAAAAGCTCCAGGACCTGATGGTATGACAGCCTTCTTCTATCAAAAATTCTGGGACATTTTGAAAACGGATTTGACTCTTATGGTCAATAATTTTTTAAGGAATGGTATCATTGTACCTGGGACAAACGAAACCAATATATGCCTTATACCGAAGAAGGATAAACCAAAGGAAATGGGCCAATTTCGACCAATAAGCTTATGCAACGTTAGCTACAAGATCATATCCAAACTCCTTTGTCAACGTTTGAAGAAGACGTTACCCAAACTTATATCTGAGACCCAGTCTCCTTTGTTGCTGGGAGACAGATAACATATAACAAACTAATTGCACAAGAAATGTTTCATGCTTTACACACGAATGAAGGTGGAAGAACAAAGCGAATGGCCATAAAGACAGACATGAGCAAAGTCTATGATAGGATTGAATGGTCATTTGTAGAAGTAGTTATACGTAAAATGGGATTCTCGGAAACATGGATTGAATGGATTATGCGATGCATTAAATCAGTATCCTATCATGTCCTTATCAATGGTACTCCACGGGGTAAAATTACTCCACAGCGAAGATTGAGACAAGGAGATCCTTTGTCTCCTTTTATTTTCATCTTATGCACGGAAAACTCATTGCCCTTCTCAGAACAGCAGAATATCGTGGTCAGATTACTGGAATCCGAGTAGCTCGCGCTAGTCCACCAGTGTCGCACCTCCTTTTCGCTGATGATAACCTTTTCTTCTCTAAGGCGGAACCCCATGAATGTGATGAAATTTTAAAAATTCTCCATCTCTATGGTCAGGCATCAGGCCAACGGATTAACTTTGATAAATCTTCCTTACTCTTTGGTAAGAAGGTTACAGGAACGACTAAACAAGCAATCAAGACTGCCACCGGGATCCAAAATGAAGGGGGAATGGGAATCTACTTAGATATCCCAGAGGATATAAGCGGATCTAAATATAAGATATTTGCCTTTACTAAAGAACGACTGCAAAGTCGCATCAATGGATGATCATCGAAATGGCTCTCCAAAGGGGGAAAAAGATTCTAATCAAATCAATTGCCTTAGCTCTTCTGACATACGTAATGTCATGCTTCTTACTACCACTAAACATATGCAAAAAAATAGCTAGCACCATTGCTCGGTTTTGGTGGAGCTCTGATCCTCAGCGAAAAGGCATATATTGGGCGAAATGGGATATAATGTGCACCCCAAGAGAAGTAGGAGGTATTGGATTTCGAGAAATTCATGAATTTAATCTTGCACTCCTTGCTAAAAAACTGTGGAGAATCATACAGTTCCAAGACTCTCTTTTGGCAAAAGTCCTACGAGGAAGATACTTTAAATATAATTCACCTTTGCGATATGTTGACAGTGAGAATCAATCCTATGGATGGACGAGTATCTTAGAAGCAAAACCACTACTATCCATGGAAATCAGACAAAAGATACACTCCGGCTTAAACACGAGAGCGTGGGAAGATCCATGGATCCCATCTTCCCCGGCCAGACCAACTAGAGCCCGGGTACCCGTGGTTCACCCAAGGATGACTGTAAGTGATTTTATTATCAAAGAAGATCGGACATGGAATATGAACTTCTGGATGAATACATTGTACAAGAAAATATATAGTTGATATGCAGTCTGGCCATTAGCCAAAATTTCCATAGGGATGCATTCTGTTGGAACTATACTAAATCGGGTATCTACACTGTAAAATCAGGATATTGGGTTGCAAGGCACTTGCTCAACCGCAAAAGGCTGAGATTTATACTGAGCCAAGTATTAAGACACTTCAAGCACATGTTTGGAAGGTGAAAGCTCCTCCATAGATTCGTCACCTTTTGTGGCAAATTGTGACTTGCCATCTAGCCGTCAACGGAAACCTTACTCGAAGGGGAATGAGATGTAATAACCAGTGCCCGCGCTGTGGCGATCCGGATGAAATCACCAACAATGCAATATTTGAATTCCCCCAAGCTAGACATACATGGGAATTATCAGCGATTCCTTTTATTAATGATGTGTTCCCAACCTCCGGAGTTTTTACTAACATTGATTATCTGTTTTGGCGCAAACCAGAGTCTGAAGATAGGGAGCGAGCATATGATCCTTATCCTTGGATAGTATGACTCATATGGAAAGCTCGTAATGATTAACTCTTCCGGGGACTTTCTGGGGAACCTGATGATATTCTCCGGCATGCTGAAAATGAGTGCAAAGCCTGGAATGATGCAAACTACAAGGAGAATACAGGTGTTTCCTCTATGCCGATACATAATCCACAAACCATATGTTTAAAGGATATTTGCCTTGTGGATGGCTCATGGCATCAGGATGGGCCATTTAGCGGATTGGGATGGGTCTGGTACGGATCAGACGGAAAAAAGGAATAATGGGACTAAAAACCTACCATGTCGACTATCTCCTCTGCATTCAGAACTAGAAGCTCTACTTTGGGTAACGGAGTGTGCAATGCAGCATGACTCTAATACTCACTTTTGGAACAGACTGTCAGGATATTATCAAAATGATTCAAGAACCGGAGGCTTGGACAAACTTCTCAACGGAGCTGAAAGAGTTTGCTCGTCTTCAGAATGGCTTCCCATCCTTTGAACTGCGGGATATTCCACGACTCAACAACCAAGAGGCTGACCACTTAGCTTGAAAGGCTAGAGTTTATCCTTCTATTATTTCTTTTTTTCGGGTTATTTTATTCTGGAGTGGATTTCCACACCACCTCAAGCTTGAGTAATAAAATAGCATTTTGTTTTTTTAAAAAAAGTTCTATTTAAAGAGATATAAAGTTATATATATATATATAGCACAATCAAATAGAATGCATCATTTGTTCTATACTATTTTCATTTTATCTAGTACATACAGCATGATTCTAAGCCACAATTTCTCAGATGAGTGACTCAATGCCAAGAATGCTACCTTTTACATAAGGTACAGGTCTTGTACATGACTCAGTTTGGTAAAACTGATAATGTTGATCGTGAAGCTATATAGTTAGAAGAAGGTTTGAAGTGGATACTGGATTCTTCTGTTTCGAGGGTCAGATTCTGAGTTTTAAAAATATTATTAAGAAAAAGCCTAAGATTGTAGAATAGGATACGTGATGCCCCAAGGTCAGATTCTTACTTCAGAGCAAGTCATACCAAAAATCCCTAGGATTGTTTGTCTCATTGCTAATGATGAAGAGGATACGGTATGCTCCTGTCTCGAGGTTCATAATCTGAGTTCTTAAATAATTAGAGTTTAGCCGGGGAGATGAAGATTCTGAAAGAAAACAAAAGGTGTAACCGTGTCGTGGCTTGACTATATAAGTAACTTTTTGCTAATGCTGAACTAAATAAATGTGGCTTTTGTGTTTGTCTTTTCTAAATGTTTTTCTCTACTCACATCATCTCATAAAATTTTTTGGAAATAACTACAAAATTTGTGAGCTAACTAATCTCTAAAAATTCCTATTTTAATAGCAGAAATGAGAAAATGATGACACAAACTTCATTGATTTATCATGATCAGTGCCGGTATGGTATTATATAACACCAGAAGCAAAAAAAAAAAAGTGGTTGCTAATTGGGTTCGAATCCACGATCTGGCTAAGGTTAACTGGTTGTCACACCCTAACACTAAAACAACTTTAAAATTATTGCCAAAATTTTTTTAATAAATTGAGAGCATACTTACTGGACTTTCCCTCAGAACCGGTGCTGATAATGATTACTTTCTTTGGTCTTCTAAAAAAAAAACAAAACTCTAACCTACAATATTTTGATATTCTTAGAGAAAATTCAAAACACAATGCAACTTATCGGCATTAATAGAATTTGAAAAGACTTAATTACACCTCTATATATATGATTAACAGTAAATATTTGTTTTAATATTACTAAACATATTTATTTAGTTATTTAATAATAAACATTAAATTAAATAGTGAATACTTTTTATGTATCCAAAAGCATGATAATCCTTAAAACCAAAAGCTTTATGAATGTTGGTTGTGCTATATATCAAATGCAACCGCATAGTGCCCGCCTGTTGGCAAAGCCATGGAAGAAGAAGCAAAACTATGAGGAGAATTCATTAAGCCTGACAAGAAAACCGAATCCGAAAACCTGAATCGAATCTGATCCAATTAAGCCGGTTTGGGGTGGATTATGTTCTGGCTAAATAACCAATCGGGCTTGATTTTTTGGTATGGTGGATCTCAGTTCGGGTCAGGTGAAAACCCGGAGATCTAATTAGTATTTGGGTCATCTGATTTATTTATTATTAGATTTCATTCGATAGTGACTAGAGATACACTCAAAATCCCAAACTTTTTGATTCTTTTTCGATTCAATTTCACACAAATTCCATGACTACATAGATTATATCTCCCGATTTCTTTTCTTTTTTCTGATTTTCGGATATTCTCTCCTGATCTCATTCCCAATTCTGGTTTTGGAACCCTAAATTCTCTTCTACTATAAAATGGCATCGAGTTCTCTACCTGAAACCACATCAAAAAATCAAATCAGCAATCAATCATTTGCAAGTTAGTATATTCTTCTTTTTCTGCGTAGTAGTGCCCCTTGGGAGTCAATTTGTTTAAAATTTTATTCTTCTGTGTGTTTGTTATGATAATACTTTGTGGTTTGTGTTCTGTCGTAGATAAGCTACTGGTTTTGAAGGTTTGAAGCTCGAATATAGAAGTTTCTAAATCCAGTAATTAGCTTTATGAATCATAACTTAGGAAATTTACTTTACTTCCTTTAACTTTAGCCACCTGAAGTTCCATTGACTTTACTTCCTTTAGCTTTATTTATGTCCATCTTAATTTTAAATGTTTCTTGGAAGTTAAATCAAAGTTAACCATAGTACTTGTGATCTGCCGCAAAAGTTTTGTTGTTTTGAAAATGACTTGTGTTTTCAATTATATGTACTCGTTTTTTGAAAATGACTTGTAACACTATGAATTTCTAGAGATATACTATACTTGTAACTCATGTTTTGATTCATATATTCAATTCCATGTTTTCAAACTGACTTATGTTTAATGATCTGTTTCAAAAATGATTTATGTTTTGTTGTGAACCGTTAGGACCAAACCAACTAATGTTTGTTGTGTTCTCTTTGTTTCGCTGCAATCTTACAGCGTGTGCATATGCTATCATTCTTTAGATTACTTTCTTTAGCAATCGTCTGAAGTTTCTTTATTGTTTTGTATTTGTACTGCAGATGGATTCTTCAAGCACTCCTAACTCACACAACTCTGAAGTTGCAGACAATGCTGAAGACAACCAAGGGAAGAGGAAGGAAACATGTACACCAGAAATCGGAGAAAGTTCGCAGGCAAATAAGAGGAAGGTGGTTATTGCAAGGTCTGGTATGTGGAAGCATTACACCAGAACAAATGATTGCCGTGCTAAGTGCATTTGTCACTATTGCCGAAAAACTTTTTCATGTGTAACAAAGTCTGGAACTTCAAACCTCCATAAGCATCTGCAGATCTGCAAGGAGTATCAAAGTTGGTTAAACTCACAACGAAAGAATCAAACTGTCATTAATAATGATGGTATTTTGAAGACATAAAAGGTACCATAATACATTTTCAGAGAAGCCAGCTATGAGTTATTGGTGCTAACTGAGTTGCCTCTCTCATTCGTTGAGAGTACAGCTTGGAAATATTTCTGCAGCAAGGTAATCTTTTTGTTAACTGTTTGTTAACTTTGTTTTATATCTTTTATTTACGCTTTTAAAACAAAAACTGAAACTATCTACACACATTTACATTGATGTATTTGCTTCAGTATGTTAGATCATCTACTCCAAGGTTGCATGCGTTTGATCTAAGGGTTACAAGTGGGAAGATGACTCGGGATAGTTTGTCTATAGATGTCAAGACTATGTGGAATTCAACATTTCTTATGTTTTGTAGAGCTTTACAGTTTAGGACAGCCTTTGATAGGATGGAAGTAGAGGATATGATGTATAATGACTACTTTCTTGAACTAGAGAATGAAGTTAAGAGGTGTAATCCTTCTGCTTGTAGTGATTGGAATGCAGTAGATAAGCTAAAACGGTTCTTGATCATTTCTTACAACAGCACTTTGGTTGTGTCAGCTTCATCTAAGGTTAATTCCTATAAAAGCTATAGTGAGATAGTGACAATTGAGAGAAACCTCACCATGTTAGCTAGTAAATTAGACCCGGATCTGAAATTAAGAGCTTCTGAAATGTTGGAGAAGTTTTCGAAGTATTAGGATGGCATCAAGAACATCATTATGATGTTGATTGTTGCCACTATATTAGACCTAGAAATAATATGCTTTTTACCAAGCTTTGTTTCGAAACCTTGTATGGGAAGGACACATACAAGTCTAGAGAAATGGGTGATTCGGTGCTTGATCTTCTAACCTCTATGTTCAAGGAGTATTGTAGCCGTTTCAGAGGAGCTTCTATGCATTTATCTCAGGCAAGTCAATCATCATCCGTGAGTGCTGAGGATAGTCAAGAGCTTACCGGTTAAAGAATGAAGTTGGTTGTTGATGATTTTGGCTATGAGAGGATGGATTGTCTACAAGAACTTTGTTGCCAAAATTGGAGAAGACACAAGAGATGAACTTGAAATCTACTTGAAGGAACCTGTTGAGAATCCAAAGATGGTCATGGGAATCGAGTTTGACATACTCTCTTGGTGGAAGTTGCAGAAAACCAAGTTTCCAGTGTTCGCTGAAATGGCTAGAGACCTACTTGCAATGCAAGTATCATTTGTGGTATCAGAGAATGCTTTTAGCACTAGTGGTCGGATTTTAGAGCTTCATAGAAGCTGTCTTACCCACTACATGATATAGGTGTTGATTTGTACTGAACAATGGATGCAAGCTGACATCAAGCTTGATGAAACAATCATCACAAACGAACATATACTTGCTGAAAATTTAGATGTTGGACAAGCTTGAGAAAGGTATGCATTTAGGTTTCTTATCTTCATTTGTTTTGTTTATTTATGTCTCTAAATATCTTAATAATTGAATTTTTGTGTTTGCAGAGTTTGAGAGTTTTAGTATCAACGACAATTGAAGTTTGGTGCAGAGGTTTGGACTTTAAAGCTTGCATTTGCATGGAAGTTTGAAGTTTGATGCATTTTAGGAGTTTGGTTTTCATTTCCAAGTTTGAATAATATTGCTCACGCAACTAGATTTTCTGGTTAGGATTTTGGTTGTTGCTTAGTTCTAATTCTTGATAGTCATTTTGATTTTCCTTTTGAACAATGTTGGTTTTGATTTTAAAGTAAGTTATTCAAGTTTGAGAATTCATTGATCTTCACTTTTAACAAATAGGGAGAGTTGGATTAATATTCTAAACAACTTTTGTAATTTGAAAACTAACCTATTAAAAGTTTTAAAACTAATTTTCTTCTTAAGTAAAATGACATAAATAACCATTATTAATTTTGAGATAAAATTTTATTTAATTTTACATTAATTTAGTTAATAGCAGAATATTTTAAAATATCTATATTTTATATATATTTATAAATTCGTAAAATATTTATATATATACCTATAACATCTACTAATTATATTTTATTATATTAAATATGAACAAATTTAGATATACACATATCTATTTATGTCTTTATTATTTATTTTAAAGTTAGTAAATATGCACAAATCTATTTCTATCTTTATTGTTTATTTTACTTTGATTCATCAAAAAATTCCATGAATTTTTGATGAATCATCCATTCCCCATAAACTCCAAAAATTTGCATCATTGTATAAATAAAAGAACTCACAAAAGTTTTAGAAATATTTTTAATCTAACATTTATTAGCTCTTATATGACTATTTATAAACAATACTTTACATCTTAATTTATATTTTAAAAGAGAAAATTATGTATTAGTAAATTTAATTTTAATAATATTCTATTAGTTTTTATTAACTTGAAGATTTTGTTATGATATCTAATTGATGACAAATTGTCGTGAAATTTTTATTATTATTATTTCCATTTATTTTACACATCTAAAATAGTGTCATTATTTTTTAAATATACAAATAATAATAAGGAAATTCGAAATTAATATACATATTTTAAAAATGTTATGTAGTTCATGTGTTAGGGAGTTTTTGGTAATTTTAAATATTAAGAAATTTAGTTGTCAAACTTTTAGATAGAGCACTAAGATTTCAAATTAAATAAAGTTTATTTAATATTATGTGAGAGCCCGCGCCAAGCACGGGATAGTTTTAAAATTTTGTTTTTATTTTTTATTTTTCTATATGTACTATTGTTTTTTTGTTTGCTTTTAGAGTTTTACTGTTTGTTTTGTATTTTTTTTTGTGTTTAGTCAGTAATTTTTTTTTTAAATGATGTTATGAATCTATTAATAAAAATACTATATAATAACTCAAAGTTATAAAAATCAAATTAATTATTACACTAAAATATATTTTAATATGATAAATTGAATATTTATGTAAAAATAATGTTTTTGTTAAATTTAACATGTATTAAAAGAAATTACTATACTTCACAAAGATGAAAATGAAATTAAAAATGATATTAAAATACATTTGAAACCATTTAGATATATAAAATTAATCATCATGTTTATTTATAACATGTATAAATTTTCTTATAAGTTTTAAATTTAAATCTAAAAGATAAATATCAATAACATTTTCAGTACAATAAAAATATTAGTGATAAAACATTAATGAATCTTAATTTGACGTTAAAATAAAATACTATAATCATATATTAGTATATTACTTTACCTATATATGTATAGATTTATGTAAATATTAATTTATACTATTATTGGGACCATATTTTTACATAGAATTTTAAATTTAAAAATATAAAGTAGTGAAATATTTTATAAAATTTATTAACAAAAAATCAATATATTATTATATTACGAAATTTTTATAATATGAAATAATATTTTCTTTGTATAATTAACCATATATAACATATAAATAATATTTGGGCACAATTACAAATTTGATACATATTGACATATACGAATATTAAAAACAAATAGAGAATGTAATAAAAATATCTATAAATTTGGATTAGTAAAACTTAATTTAATTTTCATATTCTAAATCTAATTATGGTATATTTTTAACATTTTAGTATTTTAATATAATGTACATGTGACTATGGTAAAGATATATATATTTCAAATTTTTCGAATTATTATTTTAATAAATTGGTATATATTAAATTATGTATTATATATTATATTAATTAATTGTGCAGCTAAGAAATAATTTTCTCCGTTCACTTCACTGTCTTGTCAAACTGATTTAGATATTGTTTTTTCTTTGATATTAGTGTAAATCGATGTATTTTTTATTATAATTTTTGATGATTTTTAATTAATTACAAAAAAGTTAATAGTTTTTGATAATTTAATATAACAAGTTATAGTACAAACATAATGATGAATCTAATGATTTGAATTAAGTAAG